>JANVCH010042879.1:0-11328 GCA_025505405.1 Epizoanthus rinbou
CTCACTCTCCCACTCGCTCACTCGCTTACTCACCCACCCACTCACTCCCTCCCTCACTCACTCACTCACACACTTTGACACTTACCCATCCACTCACTCTCCTACTCACTCACTCACCCATCCACTCACACACTGTTCATTTGGCAATACGGTGTCAAGAGACGTTTGTCTTACCTCAACATATCCAGCTGCTTCACGAGACTTTCTTGCTCCTTTTGCATGCCCTCCGTCACTCGCAGCGCCGCCCTGGGTCACAGATGGAGGTAATTAAATTGGTGAATTAACAAGGGTTACGGCTGGTTACGGAATTGTGTTGTGTGCGAAAGCGGCAGGGGAGGGGAGGGAGAGGGCAAAGGGGGAGTTCTGCAACCTAGCACAATACTGTGAATGGGAGCACTGAAACAAGAAGTAACTTTCAACCTTCCTAGAGACAACAAAACCAGAAAAGCCGCAAGCAAAACCCCGAAACCACCCCAGTACAAACTCTGAGAGCGCACGGACTGCTTTGACACCAACCCTGACACCGCCCCGCAAGACAACCGGAGACAACCCCCCCCCCCCAGGGCAACACAAAACAGCTCGACGTGTATCAGTCAACAGGTGCCAACATTTTACAGCCAGATTCTACAAACCAGCTGCACCCCCCCCCGACGTAACTGTAAGATAGTACAACGACAATAACAATCGCTGCCTTAACAGGATAATTGTGGTAGTTGGGTCTAGGCTTCCTCATAAAATAAATTACTCGCCTGATTTACTACAAAGCACCAGAATAGTGGAGTGTTGTGACAACACAGATCTGTGGTCACGCACTCTCTGAAGATTCAGTTACATAACTAACAATTGAACGTATTTGGTACTAAAGTTGCGCGCTTTTCCGCTGTGTGTGCAATGATATTTTTACAAAAACGAACCCTCATCTATACCATAACTGTATACCTAGAATGAGCAAGAAAATGGTTTCCGAATCAATAACGAAATTATACTTTAGACAGAATACCCTTAATCAGTCTGAACGTTTTAAGGAACTACGTCAGAATTACTATATGTACGAGAGCTAAGCCGTCCGGACAAGTCATGTACTGATAGACATTAAACGACAGCAAAACACAATCACTGAATACCCGCATGTTGAGCAGCAGTGACCTGCTGTTCCACTTGTTTCCACGACAGTCTCTACTGCTGAACTGTTGGCAGATTCCTCTTGGCCATTACCGACTGGCGTATTCGTCACATGACTTTCCTGAGTCTGACCAGAACCCAGTCCCCTACCGCACGAGCAAAATGTCTCGTTGTTATTGCTCTCCATTCCGCTGCTAAACGTTTTTGAAACTTTGTTCCCAGGAAACATTCTCGGACCCAACAGTTCATCTTTCACTGTATCTTGGCCTTCCTCTCCTTCCAGAATATTTCCTTGACCGACTTGGCACTCCCGATCAATGTAAAGGATTTCAGCAAGCAGCAAATCTTGGTTGCCCTGAAAACTTGTATCACCAGTCGAATCAGATACTGGAAGCCTTGCGTCAGTCTGACATTCTTGACAGGTCATGGGCCTCCGCTGCGCAATGTCCAGTGTCAGAATTGTCTCATGTTGGGTGAGGCGCGGACTGATTTTGAGCGCAGAAACATGGTTAGCTCTTGCCAACCCATCTCCACTGTCAACCTGGACACCAACAGATGTTCGCGCCTGCACACCAACAGATGGTAGCCCCTCCACATTTTCTGTGGCAATGAACTCTGACGAAAACGGATTCTTGGATTCGTTCAATTCCGTCATTTCATTCCCCAGTAAATCATACCCATTATCTATGCCTTCGCCATTGCAAGGTTGCTCCGGACTTAAGCTAGTGTTTGAATCTGTTGTCATAAAACTAAAATCTAACTCGTACATGTTGTGTACAATCACTTCACGTTCGGTCTCAAGACAAAAAACTGGCTCACAAATCTCCATCACGCGGTTGTCATCTTTACAAAATTTACTGTCTTGCTTCCTCAGAAGGTGAAGACGTTCATTTGGGCTAGAGAGCACGTGGCTATAGCCACGCTCTCCGTTTTCAGTTTTAGTTCTCTTGACTTCCTCATTAGTTCTGTTGTCATTTTCGGGATCGTCAACGGCAAAACCCAGCTCACAAGCTTCCATGAAGTCAGTTCTGTTTGTGGACTCTGGTAATACAGAAATGAGGTCAGAGTTATCAGTTTTATTTTCAGGAGAAATGACTATAGAATCAATTTCAGACCCTACAGAAACCATTTGATCATCTTGACACGAAGTTCCAAGTTTTGTGATTTCCTCATCTTTTGCAACAGTTTCTCTTTCAGTTCTTGTGATTTCATATTCATTTACGGATTCAAGCAATTCACCCCGCACTTCTTGTAAAGGTGAATAATGCGTTGTTCCTCCATTCGAGTAAGTAGCCATGACAGTGTTGCTGGGTTTAGTTTCATGTGTTTCTTCTGAATACTTAGTCTTGGTGGCCAGCAGAACAGTTTGAACTGGTTCTGCAGTACTTGTGTCCAGGGCTGGAAGACCGTCGCCAGTGTTTTCCTTGACATCGATTTCACATTCACTCCTGAACTGCAACTCAGCTGCTTGCTCTTCACTGAAGGAAGTTTCAAATGCTACACCAACCTCTCCGAACTCGGTATCAAGTTCGTCGTATTCACACTCAATGCCACACCCTTGTAGAGCTGTTCTGCTTTCTCCACGCCAAATTTGACGTTCGTCAATGCGGTTCTGGGTGCTTGGAAAGCTGTGCTCATGTTGCTCCGTCATTGCTTCCGTTGTAATGTTAAGACATTTGGTGTTCAACTCCAGCTGAGCGCTTTGGATGGCCCACGCACTGAGGGCAGTGGCTGTTTTGCTCGTGCCTTCCTCATCGGTGGTAGTTTGGTACACAGCTTCTTCATATTCAGAGCTGGACTGTAGCTCTTCATTTTTCTGTTGACTAATTTCGTCATTTTGGAAGACAGGTTCGGCAAATTTAGTACTGAACTCACTGGTCTCGGACTTCAGTCTTTCCAATATCCCATCACTTCTGTCGGTAAATGTGTCACTAGAATCAATTTGTCTATCATCATCATCATCGTTATCATCATCGTTATCATCATCATCATCATCATCAACATTAACATCATCTGGATTTTCAGCTTCAAGTTTAGCGATTTGATACTCAGATTTGCACAACACACGTTCTTTATCTTCCACTTGGTCTCCCATATCATTTGTTACATTGATGGCAAGTTTAGAGGTAACACCATCAAATCCCTTGGTCATAAAGATGAACTGCTCGGCCTTAAATTCCGATTCAGTCATTCTTGGATTGTGGTAGGATTCGTTTGTCTGGAAATCGGACTCCGGACAGGATTGAAGTTTCTGAATTGCCTCTTCTTTCATTTCCTTACTTGTACAAACAGTTTCGCAGACTTCCTCGTGATACCCAGAGTTATCACGTGGCAGCACAGCTTGATTGACTTCATCCGGGAACTGAATATTCTGACTTTCTACACGAACCAATGTAGGATGGTTCGCGTTAATCGCACTTTGGGCCGATTCAATTCCCTGGACATCACTTGTATCAGTGTTCATTGGCCTGAGATTTAGTTCATCAGAATTTTTCCAACTTGGATAGACTTCATACTCATCAACCAACGATAGAGTTTCAGTTCCCGCGTGTACTGCATTGGCAGCAAAAACAGGTGCACAGCTTTCAAATTTAGGTTGAACTTGTTCATTATTACCACATAGCACAATGTTGGTGCCTTCATCCGGGAACTGAATACTTTGACTTACTTTATCATCTTTTCCATTCGACGCAAGGTCGGACTCCAAACGTCGTGATTCAGATGTAAGGTCAAGACGATAATTGTTGAACGCGACATGGTTAGTGGCCTCAATATCACATATCGTAGTGTTCGCTGGGCTAATGTCAGGTTCATTAGAGCTTTTTCTACTTGTATGGTTTTCATAATTGGCATTCGACTGGCCAATTTCTATTGCCCGCTCCAATTCATCTAATGTCACAAACACTGGTAAACAGCTCTCAAGTGTAGCTTGAACTTCCTCAAAATACTCGGAGTTTCCACGCGGTAGCAACCCTTGATCTGGGAACTGAATATTAGGAACTACTCCATCGTCTCTGTGTAAGGACAAGTCTGCTTTTTTCACATTAGCGTCTGTATCACGATCAACTTCTGATACAACCACATCAATCTTAACTTCTGGCGTTATAACGTTAAAATCTGCTTCATTGGTCTTAACTTCTGGTGCAATGACATTCAGTTCCAATTCATCATTCTTAATTTCTGGTGCAATGACATTTAGCTCTGCTTCATCGATCTTAACGTCTGGTGCAATAACGTTTAACTCTGCTTCATCACTCTTTACTTCCTGTGTAACAACGTTCAACACCGCTTCATCAATCGTAACGTCTGGTGCAATGACATTTAATTCTGACTCATCAGTCTCAACTTCTGGTGCAATGACGTTTAACTCTGCTTCATCGGCCTTAACGTCTGGTGTAAAGACATTCAACTCTGATTCATCAGCTTCAACTGCTGGTGTAATGGCGTTCAACTCTGCCTCATTAGTCCTATGTTCTTGTACAATGACATTCAGTTCTGATTCATCATTCTTAATTTGTGGTGCAATGACATTTAGCTCTGCTTCATTGGTCTTAATTTCTGGTGTAATGACATTCAGTTCTGATTCCTCGGCCTCAACTTCTGGTGCAATGATGTTTAACTCTGCTTCATCGGTCTTAACTTCTGCTGTAATGGCATTCCACTCTGATTCATTGGTCTTACGTTCTTGTGCATTGACATTCGGTTCTGATTCATTGGTCTTAATTTCTGGTGCAGTGACACTTAGTTCTGATTCATCAGCCTTAACTTCTGGTGTAAAGACATTCAACACTGCTTCATCGATCGTAATGTCTGGTGCAATGACGTCCAACTCTGCTTCATCGATCTTATCTGCTAGTGCAATGATGTTTAACTCTTCTTCATCAATCTTAACTTCTGGTGTAAAAACGTTCAACTCTACTGTATTGGTCTTAAGTTCTGGTGTACTGACACTTAACTCTGACTCATCGGTCTTAACTTCTGGTGTAATGACATTCAACTCTGCTTCATTGGTCTTAAATTCTGTTGCAATGAGATTCAGTTCTGATTCATCGGTCTTAACTCCTGGTGTGACAATGTTCAACTCTACTTTTGGAGTGTGAACGTCTTGTGTAATAACATGTAAGTCTGCTGTTTTAGGCTTAATTTCTGATGTTGCAACGATTACATGTAAATCTGTTTCATTTGTGCTAACTTCTTGTGCACTGACGTTAAACTCTGCTTCATCGGTCTTAAGTCCTGGTGTAATCACGTTCAAATCAAGGTTTGAACCAGTCCGCTTTGTCGTATTCCCATCAGCACTCGCAACATTAACATCTGCGTCATCGGCCTCAGCGTTATGTGTGTCTACTCTACCTTCCCTTTGATCCCCTAACAACTCAGGGTTTTTCGCGCCATCAATCATGTCCGTATCCATAGTTGCTTGTGCAGTGAATTCATATTCAGCATTAGGCTCCAATGAATATGAATCTCGCTCCTGGGTGAGGGGACTGAGAGTAAGACTGTCTGTATCATTCACTGGATTTCTTGCAAATTCTGATTGTATCTTAGATTGTGGTACAATGACCGCACTAACAATTTCCTGGGCAGAGCCACTGAAATCACTTACGTCACCATAGCAACTCGAGCTCAGTTCCATCGTCATAACATTCACTTCGTCAATTTTTTCACTCGGCACTTGGGCAACCAAAAAAGTCATTCCACCTTCCTCAGGTGTTTTGAAATCTACTATTTCTGCTTGTTCCCTATCTTCAGGAACACCAGAGTAAATATTTGAACCTGGTGTTGGTTCAGGAAACCTGCTGTCATGGGTGATAGAAAACATATTTGATTTCTTGTCATTCTCGGTGGCAGCTGCTGGTGATTTGTCACCTGCGTTCTGATATTGACCGGATACAAGGTGGATATTCCCCAATATCGTTCCGCAAGCTAAACCGTTACTGGTTGGCCTGTAGTTATTTTCAGTTGTCTGTGCTTTGTTTCTAGTATCGCTACTAAATTCAGAGATTTCGTTGTCAGGTCCATTATCCACAGACAGACGATAATCCCTCCCGCCAGACACACCCAGGTCACGTGTTTGCTCATCTGAGCAAATCTTTGCATTCTGTTGAGTTTCATGACAGACTGGATTTGATGATTTAATAGAATCTCCACTTTCCCTTTCATTTCGATTGACAATTTTGGTACTGTTATTATCACGCTCACAGACTTGCGAATCGGTTTCAAGAGAAATATCAAGTTCCTCTTGCACTTTAACATTCGCTATGTGATCAGTATCCGCACTGGAAACAAGAGCACTAGCCGACTCGTAACTATGATTGTAATTTTCATCTTTAGATTCCATTCTCGCCCTGCAAATACTCTCCAGTTCACGAAAAACTAATAGAATCTTACTAATATCGTCATCACCACTGGATTTCGGTTGGTAGCTGTCTGTCTGTCGGTCTGTCTCTCCATCCACCTCCCAGTCTTGTGAACTGTCCATATCTGATGTCTGTGTGAGCAGGAATTCGGGGCTGATCATATCAGCTACGGCCTTTTCCTCCAGTTGTTTCAAAACTAACAAAACGCTGTTGATACCTTCAGTGTCCTGACTTAGATCATTCTCTTGCAGTGCTGTGAAATCGCGAGGACCCAGGTCGGTCTCACAATCAACTGACGGTTGCGATTCACAGTGTAAATTGTTCTCATTTCCTACAGTTCTGTATTTGTGTTGCAATTCGTGCAGAACTGATAAAATATTATCAATATTTTCGCATTGTCCGCTTTGCAGTTTGACTTCAGGAAGACCCTGAAGTTGAGCAAAATCCAATAAGTCTGGTTGCGTATCTAAGACCCGTGACTTTTCCCTTAACTCATAGAGTACCGATAATAATTTGTCGACAACTTTGCCCTCCACTTCCTGATTAATTACGCCTTCAAAGTCACGGCATTCGAGGTCTTGTGGCAAATCTTCGTCATTTATAGAAATTTCGCAGCAAGCAGCCGATTCTTCAATTTCCAAATTATCAGCTTTAGATTTCTCCTCAAGCTCACGAAGAACTGATAAAATATCGCCGATGTCTTCAAATGCATTATTATCGTTTTGCACCGCATCACTGCACACAAAAGTATCGTCTGATCCCTCCTCCAACGACGTACTTTTTAAAGCTTCAAACACCGCAATCAATTCATCAACAGCATTGTCACTACTATCACTCGGCCCAGAGTCTTCTAAACTCTCACCGCTGGAGTCTAAGATATCGCTCGAGTCTGCATTGCAATAAAAAAGATCGGTGATTTCTCCATATCCTGGAGCCTGGCCCTCCACAGTTAAATTGTCATTTATAGTTTCATGAATAACAACGTCCGATGCAAATATACCCGGTTTTTCGCCCGATACAAACCGCACAGAACCCAGGTTTACTGCGGACCATCCCGCGCTTTCCGGTTCCGAAAACACATCATCCGACAGAACGCTTTCAATTCCCCCAGTTTCTCTAGATTCTTCGCTTAGTTTATCCTCGTTCAATGTTGCCATCGAAGGCCACGTCCACACATTTTCTAATGATCCACTCTCTGGTGTTGAACTCATTTCAACAGAAATTCCAGAATCTCTTTCACTGCGCTGGAATTTACGCGGAGATCTTTTGACTTGCCCTGCCATATCATAGCTACATAGTGATGAGAACGGGCCGTTATCCATGGAATAAACTGACACCGAACTATAACTGCAAACTGACCCCTGGTCGGAAATAGAATGTTGATGTTGCTTTGGTGATCCATCTGTAGGTTGATTTTGTTTAGAAGCAGCGACAGGACCGAAGTTAAATTTCTCCTCAAGTACATGGTTGCCTTCCAGCACAAGATGTTCGGCGGGCTTTGGAGCCTGCCCGGACACATACAATCCTGCGATCGGTTTGTCCTCATCTGAAACTAAATATTTCTCATCCTCCGGTCGTAGCACGAGACACGAATTCTCCTGGTACAAAACATTCACAAATCGCTCGTAAACCGGGACAAGCCTCACCAAGTAAATAGTCATTTTGAAGCGGCAAAAGGTACTACACAGATATCCAAAACTCAGACAACAACCATAGCTATTTTCGCTCTTCTCGATTTATCCACGCGTCGAAACAACGGCAACTTTTTGTTTTATAAAGTTGAAATCTAATCTCTGATTTAAGGGCAGAGATGTAATTTGCATTTTGCTTACGAAATTCAAGACAGTAAGATGTTTAATTGACAGCTCTAATTATGATCGTTTACTTAGTAACAAATTAACATTGTGTTTAATGCTCACACGCCAACTAGTAAGTAAAATTAACTATAAAGCATGATTTTACAAAGCAGGTGAATGACACTGAGCCAAGTTATTTGCAATTTTATCACTCAAGATGTCAATAATTTAATAAAACGTGCAACTATAAACCATGCGCGCAATCATCAAATTTCCTCAACCGTAACTAACAGCACAAACGTCCCGCTAATGAATTTAACACAATCTAAATGACATTATGTGTATATTATTTATTAAAATAGCTATTTCTAGCAATTTCAGATAATTATTTTAAAAATCGATTTGATCCGTAGCAACTACTATATTTTCTTCGTGATCGTGTGGGATTTGCAAGTCCATAATGGCCATTTTTTTGCCTGAGGCTAATAGAACTACAACCGCCCACGCGAGTTCACGACAAACAGTTAACTGAATTCTCGTGAGATCACTTCGTTGTCCATAAACAGCAGTCTTTACCCATTGTTGGTGTTAAATGCCCTAAATCCAACTCGAATGCGTAACAATGCAATCACGAATGCAAAAGATTACTATTGTATATTGAACCAAGGTAAATGAATTCTTGGCATTGCGAAAATTTCCTAAGTCAGAATTGTTGCAACTGCACTGCACCCTAACTCTCGATCAGTCGATGGCCTTTCAACAGCTTGACGTACTATTCCAACTGTGCACGACATATTTTGATTCGTACAATAAAAAAGCAGACTACTACTAGATCTAGATCAGACCGCTACTAGTTTCTTGTTACATAAATTTACATAAACGTGTGTCCCAGACCTTTAGGCTTAATTAGTTAATGTGATATGATAGACTGAGTTGCTCCAATGGCTTATCTACACAACGCTAAGAGGGCTAAAATTAATGTCTTTTACTGTATAAACTGAGCTAAAACAAAAACTGAAAAAGTCCGAGTGACATAAGCACAACCGGTAACGCCAGCGCCAGTCGTATTATATACATGTAAAGAGATAAGTCCATAACTCATAATGTAGCGGGGTTTTTCCACGTTGATTCTTGGTGATGTTACCGTTAGTTTGAGAGATGGTCCGCTCCCCCCCCCCCAACACACGCACACCAAAATAAATCGTCCATCATTTCGAATGCACTCCGGTTTCCGCGGAGAGCAAAAATAAAAAAAGGGGATTACAACCAAAAATCCTACAATGTAAATTATAAGCGTGCAACGCTAGAAATTATAAAGGGAAAAAAAACAAAGAAGCATCACCGAATCATTTGCTACTCGATCAGACGTGAGATGATGACTAGAAGCACAAGATGCTCTGAGGGCTTTGGAGCCCGATTAGATGTGAGTGTTGTTGTCTTTTGTATGATTTACACCCAAATGCAGTCCAGTCCTGCGGCCTAAAATGACAAAATAGTCTTTACAGACTATATTGTTCTCGTACGATCTACTGAGAAACTTAACGAAGCAAGCATCGCTGTATATGCAGGGGAAATTACAAAGTGGAAAGAGCGCATTTAAAACCAGGCTACAGTTTAACGACATAGTCCGGGGAACATAGTATGTAATTGCGATAGTAATTGTTACAGTTGATGAGCTCAGCTCAAGGCGTGTTGTGCTTTTCCGGCAATTAATTGACTCAACAATGTGATAAAGCAATTAGGATCACATTTCTAAATGGTCCTTCACATAATCTGTTTTAAAATCGTGTTATTCTGTCATCTTCTGTACTTCCTTATTTTCCTGCTGAGAAGTTCAAGAGGTTAAAAATTTCTTGTCATATCAACATCGTAACACGACTTTGCTTGGAACACATCCTCACCCCCACTCATTACTCGCCACAGCCTGAAGGCCTTGAATGTCGTCCGTGACAAATTCATTGTTGAAAACGTTTTTACACTCGAGTCTACAGCATGCACAGAGCAACCAGTAGATGCAGGAGTGAGCTTCAACAATTGCATTCTCATTTCTCTATTTCTCAATGGTAACTACATTAAACGAGTGCAACTGTTCGTCATCTGTTAAACTCTTAACTATATTAAGCGTTAATACTGAATTCCTTCTTCTACAATTTCTAACCGCGCCTTTACTGGATAAACATACGAGTAAATAAAATCTTTGGTGCCTAACGCCCCATACCCACCCCTCCCACATTGTTAAGAGATAATATACAGATAAACTACTCATAAAGCTACCCAACGCCATATTATGGAGAGTAAGCACGATGCCGCACCCCCCCCCCCCGTACTCCACTTACCTCGCTCTCTCTTTCTTCTCCTGTGTAGTCTGTGCCTGCAGATGACTAACGTATATACGCGTGTCCTCCAGTGACGACACGGAGTCTATCAGCTGTTCCTCCAAAACCATAGTTTTCTGCAACCGGTAAATGACTTGTTTAATAGCAATCGAAAACCGCTGGATGCAGTTTCCTTGTCGCACAACAATGTCGCATTGCGGGTTGCAATCTTGTTGTTGCGCGTATTGCCACATTCTTGAACAACTTTGTTGCACAAAGCAAAAGACTAATCTTGAGTGGCATTAGATTATGCACTGTCCAAAACAATACAAATTGCGTTATATAAAAGTATCGGATCTTAGTTTATCTGTTACCAATTTAGTGCCAATTTAGTTGTGTTATATCACGACACAACGAATGGCTTTTTAAGCGCTCTATAGACGGTCAAAGGCCAAATGTACCTCAGCTTAAGGCAAGTACCGTGAAAAGTACTAAAACGCCCAACAGTTGTGGTTGATATCAGACTTTTATTTGTGTCGGTACCTCAGATACTATGTACTGAATATTTAAACTTCAGAAAAGCGGAAAAAAATAGTTTTGTTCTTGTATTTCGGAGACAGAGAACAAACGGCTCTCTCTAATTGACCATAATAAAAAAGATGGCGGCTGGTACATTTACCCATAATTCTTAGCGTACGAAAACCCTAAAAACACTCATAAAAATGCACTGAAAAG
>JANVCH010042990.1:0-11328 GCA_025505405.1 Epizoanthus rinbou
TTATTCTGATATGTCTCTATAATCTGTAGGAATATCTTAGCGTTAAGAGTAAGAACTAAAGAGTTATCACGTATACCGGTTCAATACCAATAACTGTGTTCAGACACCTTAAGCTTTTAAGAAGGGGCATTTAATCCCAGTAAATACGGTAACTCAGTTCTAACTACCGCGTTCTGATAAATTCGCATGTTTCACCGATCGGTAATCCTCATAAGAGGTCTAAAAACCTCTGGGTGCAACCGACGAATGTAAGGCCTTTACAGCAGCTTGAGTGTCATATTCCTCACCTCTATGGCCCCAGCATCCTTGGACTTCAAGCTTCACACAGCAAGCGACAGTGCACTGGTATGGATGAAGTCTGATCGCTTGCGTTACCAATGGCGTGACTGAGTTCACTGTGCCAGTATGTGTAGCTTGAAACTCCTGCAATTGACAAATATGGCTGGTTTAAACTTCTATTCACTTCCAGTGACGTGCAGGTGATTCACAGAAAACTGAAAATTGTCCAACGAGTAATTTATAAATGCATAGCTGCAATAATAATAATAACTACATTAACTAGATATCTTGCACCCAGTTATCGAGCTATTTAACTAACGACCTAGTAACCATTTACTAGTTATCTACGGCACAAAACAAAGACTTTTATATTTACACAATACAATAAACCGCACGTGGGAATGCACCAAACTGACCACCTTCAGAAATACAACCTGAAAAGTCAAATTTTGGAGTTCTATAGCCAACGTGAACGCAGAAATACGAATTGCCCCCTTGTTAGTTGGCTTCAACACGGGGGACCCTGGTTCCTACAATAGACCAGTTTCGTATTCGCGATTGCCGCTGATTTCAATGACTACAGACTCATTTATACAGTGGTAACCTCGATTTGGCGTGAAATATTCAAAAATACCAACGGAGATACGAGCTATTTACAATTCTGTGTATTGTTGGAGATACAACTTTTATTCCTTCTCGCTGGTATTTGTGAATATTTAACACCTAGTCGAGGCTAACACTGTATAAATGAGTCTGTAGTCATTGTAATCAGCGGCAAATTGCAAATACGAAACTGGACTATTCATATATGTTAGCTAGTATTAGAAACATTCATCGTTCACATTCAGAAACACAAGTTAGATTTAAGTCAAATTCTTCAGGAAATTTGCCAAAATATGGTTTCTTGGATGCGTTCACACTAGAAACATAGCTTAGACCTAAATCAAATTTCTATGAAATTTTGTCTGACTTCAAGGAATTTATGTGGCTTCGCTAAAAGCAGAGATTTGGACCCTCTTGTTCATGCCGACTTTTTCATCGATTCAGCTTTAGTTAAAATTCACCCAATATCATACAATGCTCTGTATACTGTAAACCTCCCCACCTTAGAGGAGCGACGGCCTCATTTATCTTGGAAACGTATATAAGAAATAGCTGACAATTCCGCATACCCCCTCCCCCCGCTTCATCACCTAAATGTTTTTGTAGGAAACAATTTCATGTTACTATCCCAAGTTTTAGAACAAGTCGTTTTAGGAACACATTCGTGATGAAATGTGCGGCATTTTTCGATTATTATAGAGCATTTTCCAATTGTACTATTTAAGCATTATATAAATTATTTATTTTATACAACTATTTCAGAAAATGTTGCCATTGTGCACTAGTGAATGCCACGACCGACAGGAACTATGGGTTTTTAAAAAATAGAGAAAATACACAGTGGTGCTGCGGAAAGGATAAAAGTTGGGTGAAATGATAACTAGGTGCTTGAATCGCCCAAAGTTTAAGCTCTTCAGTGGAGCAACAGATCTCTATTTAAACTTTTGGCAACCCACAGTTCCTTTCGTTCGTGGTATTCACTGCTGCATAATGACAACCTTTTTGAAGAAGGTGTATGAAAATAATTTTTGAATACGCAATTTAGCCTCTGGCTGCAATGTATGATATTTTAATAAAAGGCACCTACCTACTTATCATTCAGTTTTCAAGTGTTGAGCATTATTTGTACCTTTCTTGTGGTGTACTATAACAAGATTAACTACTAACAAACCATTTGAACTTTTATTCACAGGAAAATCCACTACCACAAACGCTGGAAATAGCAACAGGATTATTTAACGCTCGATCAGAGGCTTTTGTTGTGACTCAAAATATCGTTCTTACTCTGTGTGGAATACTAATATTGATGGGACTTCTGTGGGAAGCGTATGTCCATTTTGGAAAGAAAAAGAGAGGTAAGCTCGAGTGAAAAGAAAGACGCATTATACTGGAAGGCCTTTTCTTCAGTTGCATTTCTATTCCAATTTGTTTCATATTATGTCAATACGAATCACCTGATGTCATTTTATCATTTTATACACCTCACCCTATATAACACTGAATCCCTACATATTCATAACATCACCCTATATCACTATTTATTATATGGATGTGAGTGTTTTACTGAGAACTAAACCACTTGTAGACTGATGCATACGACACTATATCCGGGTCATAAGCAGTGTTGAACACCCTTTGCTTGAGAAAACTTATCAGTACTAAACAGTAGTACACGCATAACCTTTCATGATTCGACAAGACATATCATGACGAGGAACTGTGCTAAAATTACTTGTACTGACTTGTTATCATTTCACATAAAATAAGCAAATCAAGTGGACAAATATAGTATTCAACGCCGTCTTCAGAAAATGATAAAATAATTATACATAATAATAGTAATAATAATAATAATAATAATAATAACAACAACTTCTTTAAACAGGTAACCCATGTCACTAAATGTGATTTTCAGTGGAGCCCTGCATAAATAAAATATA
Source organism: Epizoanthus rinbou (assembly GCA_025505405.1). NCBI lineage: Eukaryota > Metazoa > Cnidaria > Anthozoa > Zoantharia > Epizoanthidae > Epizoanthus > Epizoanthus rinbou. The sequence continues at coordinate 2,823 of JANVCH010042990.1, forward strand.
AATAAAGACAGAAAGGGTAAAGGAAAGTTACAATTACAAACTTAAGGTTAAAAAACTAACAAGAATTTAGTTATTGTGGAATTTGTAGTTTTCATTCTTTGCTACGACTAATTATTCGAAATGTTTTTGGGTTTTTTCACTTGTGGCGGTGTCTTCTTCCAATTTAAAGCTGTTCAATGCTAATCAAAGCAATTCCTGGGAATATTAAGTGATATAGATTCCTACAAAATAAATTATCAACATTAATGCACTTCTTTCATTCTTAACCAGGACCTACTGAAAATGACAAACTGAAGACTTTGGTTTCCGAAAGTAGGGATTTTGTGGAAGATTTCTGCAACGGACTGAAAACGAAACTCGAAAATCACAAAGCGGAGCTAAAGTTAACCTTGAAGGGGAAAGTGACTCGTAAACAGGCGATAACCTATGAGAACGAAACTTATGATGATCTTTCGGATGACAGTGGAAGGCCACATTCGCCTCAAGTCGCAGTATACGCGAACATATTCTAATGTGAGATTTGCACAAAGGTGCCAGACCTGCGTGACATTTTTGCAGAATTTTTTTATTGCGATTTCGCCTGATTTTCAGGAATTATCAATAATTTATACTTGTATCAATATAAACTTCCGCAAGATAGAAACTTTGCAGATTTTGTTTTCCATTCTGGAAAAAAAAATACTTTAGCGCAAAATACAGCTAAGGTTGTGTTACTCTACGTTTATTTAGTAGCAATCAATAACCGTAACTTAACAGTTTCTAAGTAATGCAAAATTCATTCAGAAAAAAAACACATGCACATGGTTAAGTTACTACAGTGGAACCTCGATTTAATGAACTTCCAAGGGACCGAGGAAATGCGTTCGTTATATCGAGGGTTCGTAAAATCGATATAACGAATTTGAATGAAAATAATCAAAATGTTCGTTATATCGAGGTAAAATGCAAATTTGTTTTTAGGCATTTGCGAGGTAAAAGTTAAATTCTTTTTTGTCATTTTGTAATTCCTTATCTTAGCAAATCGAAACGTTTTACAGAAAGAGTAAGTTCGCAACTGTTTGTCTCTGCAGCATGAACCTGATAATCCACACGACTCTCACGCTATTGCAGTTAAGCGTCCAGTCGAGAACGAGAATGGGACATCGTCATCACAGATATAAATTCCAGCAACGTATATATTTACTCACAAGAAGTCTGCCAAAGTTAAAAGGCTAATTGAACTTATAAAAGACAAACAAGATAAAGCTTAAAAGGCGGAACCGATGCCTCGACAGTTCTGGTATTTGTATAAACAGAGGATTTTTGACTGAAAAATTGTTCTGTTGTCACCGGAGCTATTTGATTTTTATTGTTATTTGTCAGTAAAGTATTCATCACTTGACTTGAGATGTCCTCTGTTCGTTATATCGAGGTAAATTTTAAGTTTGGGCTGCCGAAATCGGTTCGTTAAATGGAAGAGTTCGTTAAATAGAGGTTCGTTAAATCGAGGTTCTTTTCCATACATTTTACTGTAACTTTTGCCGGGCCGAAAAATATTGTTCGTTATACTGAGGAGTTCGTTAAATAGAGGTTCGTTAAATCGAGGTTCCACTGTAACAGTTATACACAGCGAATTCAAGGCAACACTGAAACGAGGGCTCCGATGAATACCAGTCTCAGACCTCGAACTTTTCACCCGCCGGATCTAATGTTAATAAGTGTACTGTTATAGTGCCGATTATCATTAGGTTCAGTCTGAAATGGGCCTCAGATGCATATTCCGTAATTTCAGAACAACTAAAACTACTTTCGGGGGAGGAAGGATAACATAACCCCCCCCCCCAACATATTTCTAACAAGTTTACGCTTACGAACTTGCTCATTTGGATATTTTACACAGCAATTTTAAGTTGTTTTCAGTTCTGAAAATAAAAGAGATGAACTTCAGGCCTATTTCAAGCGCCGTATTTCACAGAACTAACGAGTTAGCTCATTATCATTGGGTTTGACTCGTATAAAGTTAATATATTTGTTGTTCATATTTTGTATTCTGTTGTTAAGTGATCCTGTATTCAGATTTATCTGCAAAGGATTATTAATAAACGGTATAAGCTATAAAATAGACTCATAACTCTGTTCGTACTCTTCCCATATGAGAGTAACTCATAAATATCTCCTTATTATCCCAAGTTCGACAAGTTATCCTGTATTCTATTATTTCTGGAATTTTTCACAAATTCTAAGATTTTGTAGCTGTAGCCGTATGGCTCAATGGAGTAAATAATTCATTTTATCATACGAAAGTCCATAAGATACCGGGTATTAACAGTGTTGGTAAAAGCCATGTCTTTGTACATATCATTGTACATCGTTGGTTATTATATGTTTTTATGAACAAAGTCAGCTGAATGTTTGTTCGCAGGCTCAGAAGTTCGGTTTTTTTAATGGATTTTCATATGATAAAAAGAAACTTACATGGCTGTTTGAAGATACGGCTTTTTTCTTCTCGTGCCGAACTTTGCAACACTCGTTCGCTGCACTCACTCGAGTGTTATTTCATTCGACACTCGGAGATAAATGCCGTATTTTTGCACAGCCATGTAAGATCCTCTATTTAATCTATTCAACCACCAAAACCAGACTGGTTGCTCCAACAACTGAATTTTGTTATTCTGATATCTCTGTCACGGACGCTGAAGCAATTTTGCTAAAGCATGTTCCAAGCAAAACTGATTCACACCTAAAACAACTTGATCATTAGGTTTAGCATTTGCATCAGATCAGAGAGCAATCTCGTTGCCAGAGCCCACGTTCTTTTAGGCCTGCAGCGAGGAACGAAGGGCTCTGGGATAAAGCATGAGCCGGCGCATGCGCAAACCGCCGCTATAGCGGCCCACAGACAATCGATATTCCTTATAAGGTAGTCCTCAGATCGCGGACTGGCTCGTGCTTTATTCCAGAGCCCTTCGTTCCTCACCGCAGGCCTAAAAGAATGCGGGCTAGAGCTGGAAATGAGATTGTTTAGCATGCAGGTCAAAAGTATGGTGTGCCTGTGGCTTTTGTTTTAAACATTGTGTTTACATTTTTGTCATCAGATAAGACATATATTTCTCATCAACTGTGGTGGAAATATTAACATCCTTGAGACGCTCCAGCCAGAAGAAGATGTTGTGTTTTTCATTGCAGACAGGTAAGTAATGATTAAAACCAATTTTCATTTTAATGTGTCCTATTTTTTATGCACCCTTTCCTGCCTTCTTAAAATGATTTGGAGGAGTAGGTCCATACTTTGTCAGAGTGTACACTGTAAGCTAGTATATAAATATGTAGAGACTGGGAACGAGTCACAGCATGCATGCGTACTTTGTTGTTATTGAACAATGGGCAACGGCAGACAAGGCCATGTTTTGACGATCAATAGTTCATTCTTTATAGTATTCACACTGTTTACAAATATTCTTATAGGGTTTGCATTACTCATTGAAGTCTCTGAAAGTCCTTGAATTTGGTTGACAAGAATTCAAGGCCTTGAGAACCTTGAAAAACGAGATAAATTCTGAAGAATTTGGTAGCTTATACATGTATAATTGACTAGAAAACTGTGTTTTAAATGTCACCACTTAACTTTATTCACAAATTAAACTAAACTGTTTCTTCTTCTATTACTATTAATATGATATTATCATGTAAGGTTAAAATTATGATGGTAATGATGTAATGATATTAAATACGTTATTGTACTGGGAATGTTTTTAATTATGAGTGCATTATTTTCTTATCTTGCAGTCACAGACCTCTGGATTTGGACAATATTTACAATCAGGATCAGGTTGGTGACATGTTTAAGTACAAATTTAAAATGTTTGGGACTACCAGTGATATTTCTGATGCCAAACTAAAGCCAGAATTCCAAGAGATTAGTCAGTAAACTTTCTGAGTGTACAGTTTGTAGTTGTGAGTCAGCTAATCAAGAATCCAAGTAGTTAACAGTTTTAATTTGAAAATTATTTTGACATGCATTCATTGCTAAATAATGTATATAACGACAATGGACTCTTGATTGGCTAAATGATAACCACATTAGCTGATAAAAACGTACTGTATGAATTATTATCTGTCCCTCTTGTGGACCGCCGTGCTCTCCTTTCAGCTAAGTTTATGTCTAAAGCAAAGAGACTTTAACTGAGCCCTTGAAGTTTGTTGTACCTGCCGGTACAGATTGAAGTAGCTCATGGTTATGCTCTGCGATCTGGTCGTACACGCGTCGACCAGTACCAGGGTGCCACCGACAGACTGAATAATTCTGTAACTGTCTGATATCAATTATAGTGTTCTTCTGACCCGAGCTTTCCTTTAATTTTCCTGATGGCCTGTTTCACACCATTTTACATCATTCACTTTATGTTGGCTAGCAAACCGACATTTTCTCCCTCATGCTTGCTTTCTCATACCCAGTATGCCTAGCATCTCTTCCCACATTAGGCACAACTTCCATTTCTATATCATTATGCTAGACAGTACAGGTGGGACTTATTAGAGGGAGGTATTTAATATATAATTTGTAAAGTATCAATTTGATTTAATTAGTATATGTATTGAATGGTGTTTGTGACTGTGTATTTGTTAGTATACATGTATGAGTACAGCATTAGTTTCTGCAAGCACGCCGAGCATGTACCAAAATTAGTGAATAAAAACAATCAAATTGTGAGCAATTCGAGCACTGAGGCCACGTTTTGTGAGCATTTAGGACTTTTGGAGGAGTAATGACCTTTCCTTACCCCTAGATTATAAATCATGAAAAATATTGATTACTTAATACTAATTATACTTAACACAATAATTATAATATTTTTCTTTGTCAAACATTCTTTCACACATTGGGTAGAGCAATATTCACATTAATTACATACTTTACTGTATCTGGGGCTTTTGTTGACTTAATTCCATTAATTAGGCTAATGAAAACCCCTTTTACATTTACCTGAACCGAATACCAAATTGTGTTCTTTATAGGTTAAAATATTAATTAAAGAGGGAGAATTCACAAAAGGAGAAATTCCAGAGTTTAATGATATTTATGAAATGTCAGAGGTGAGTAATTTTATAAACTAGACCCAAATGGTAAACAAGTTCTACTAGTATCTAGCAGGCTCAGTGACATACATTTTATTCATAATTCGAGTATATATAATTATAGTTACAAGTGTGATACACACTCCTTATAATATATTTTATTTATCCTAGAATGCACAGGGGGTTTGGAATGCGGTTATGCCCCCCCTGTATTTTTTGCTTATCACAAAACATTTAAATATTTTTACTAAGTATGTTGTTCAATTAACCAGAAAAAAAAAATTTCTGAAGGTACTGGTATTTCCAACTTGTTTGACCTACAGAATGATTCAGTTTTTCTAAGAAAGCTCAAGATTAGTGTTAAAATTTTATTCAATTTGGTCAAACGGTGTGAGGTAATTTCTTTCTTTGAAACCAGTCAACACGAATTAATATGGTTTATGCATTTCATTTATTTGTATGTACAAGTAGCAGTTAATATGTAACTATATACTACATAATTTCTAGTTCTAAAAATTCTGTCAAAGTTGCAAGAAATTTTCATGGTTTTCATGAGACTACATGTAACTTCTTTGTTTTTGCTATAGTAACCATGACAACCAATCAATAAGCATACATGTGACTGCACATAAAGTAACAGTATCAAGCTTCAAGACACATCCTTGAATGATTTTGATCCATCGGTGGTCGGTTGACTTAATCCCCTAGGGCTAGGGCTGCATGTTCTATGTTTAGGGTGTGGAAGCAAAAATTTCAAAAAGTGACTAGGCTGAAACCTAACATTTTTTTACGAGAGGGGGACAAGACCTAATATTTTGGAAAGGGGGATTGGAATGCCCAGGGTGTCTAGAGTCAAGAGAGGCATTTTGCTGCATTTTCCTTAGCTTACAATTAAAACATTTGTGAGTACATACATCATGTACATGTATGCTGACAAAAGGGGGAGGGCACCCCCTCAGTTCCTCCCCTAAATCCTCCCTGCCCCCCCTCAGTTCCTCCCTTAAATCCTCCCTGCCAAGGCAGCACTTTTTTTTCTTATTTTCTTATGTATTTTACTCCTGTTACCATGTAACATATCTTGTGACAAAATATTATTGAATTGTTACAAAGCCACTCAGAGGTATTTATGAAAATATGTTTCTGCTGATCACCTCTCTCAAAGAATGTACATGTACAGCGTATATTTTTCTGAAACATATTTATTTATCATAATTGAAATTTGAAAATGTTTAGACTGGTATTTGATATTTTGATCTCAGCTATGGCGAGTGCCACCAAAAGAGTTTGTATGCTTAACACTCAATAATTGTCCTAAATAAGGAAATCCATCAAATGTTTTTTTCTGTTCTGTCTTATCCTGTACATAAAGTCTTAGTGTGTGTGCGCCTAAGGTTTAAACTAAGATAGTATGATGTTTTCTTTGAAGGATGAATTAGAAGATTCTGATAGTGAAGTGCCAGAACCTTCTTCAAAGAGAAGAAGAAAAGATGATAGTGATGTTGACGAAAATGATGATGACAATGATGATGAGGTTAGTTAATGACATACTAGATACAATTGATTTAGTTTACGATATATGATACAGTTATTATAATTATATTATATCATCATTAATTATCATTATAGTCAAATGCAAAACTGTCCTATTAAAAATTGCATAGGTGGTGGACTGCAAATTCATTTTTGGCTTGCTACATTGACAAGACTGTGTTACATGAATACATGTATTTGCTTCAAATAAACAATCATTAATTTTGTTGCAGAATCTCCATGGCATACAAATCGGCCACATATTTTTGTTGCTCATATTATTTATTATTTATTATCATGGCTAATTGTATTATTTGCTGCAAATGGCACTACTTGGGCAATCTCGTTCCCAGAGCCCACATTCTTTTAGGCCTGCGGCGAGGAACGAATGGCTCTGGGATAAAGCATGTGTCGGCGCATGCAGCGTAAACCGCAGCTATAGTGGCCCACAAACAATAGATATTCTTTATAAGGCAGTCTGCAGATCGCAGACTGGCTCGTGCTTTATTCCAGAGACCTTTGTTCCTCGCTGCAGGCCTAAAAGAATGCGGGCTCTGGGAACAAGATTGACTACTTGGGGTCAAATAATACTGTAACTCATTGCCCTCCAAAAATCATGTTACTGACTTATATACATACATGAATTAGGTTACGAGTAATGTGAAAGTTAACAGCCATTTTTGTCCTTCAATTTTAATTAGATCTGCAATATACAATTATAACTTCTGTCGACCACATCTACTTAACCCGACTAGCCTTTGCTATTTTTAAGTAGCTGTGTTCCTCTTCACCATATACTTTATACTATGCTAATGACTACTTTATGTCTGTATTATATACATATAATTCTACGAGGACTAAATAAATTATTATTTGTTGTTGTTGTTGTTATCAATTTAGAACCCAAGGAGGGTAGTGTGTGTGGGATTTGATTCAAACATAACTACAAATTGTCAAAGTAATTAATTCCTGAGGGTGGGACTACAATTTTTTTTTAAACTGAGGCGAAGGTTGTCTTTAGAGATGTGAAAATTGTTTTAACATCACTGACAATAGTTATAATTTACACTGACACATCAAAAGAAAGAAGGTTTGTATCAAAGCATGGACAACTTTTGTCTTGGTTTTATGCAATGGCTAATGGCTACAATTTACGAACTGTGAACAGGACTATTGAACTACCAATATTTGGAGTGTTTAGTTAAGGCAAACTTAGGGATGTTTTTAACTTCAGTTGATGATTGGCAACCTGATATGTTAAAGTTCTTCAGTTTGTTATTTCTATAGAGTTAAATATATTATACAGTAATATATTTGTTGGAGTTTAATAAACATTTTTCATCTTAATACAGAACACGCCCCACTCTACACAAAGATCGAAGCGAAAGTGGCAGCAAAGCAGGTAACTTTAGTTAATAGTTACTTTCAATTGTGACTTGTCCAAATGATGTAACGCTGTTACATATATTGTTTTGCCAGAAAGGGTCTAGTTTCTGGCAATTAGGGCAAGTAAAATAAAAGTTTGTTAGCATCCTTTTTTCCAAAATTTTATGGTAGGGGGGATGTTTTGTTTATAAAGTCCATGTTCTGATGAGTGAATGTGAGAACAACTCTATTTTATTATCTCAACATATCAATTACAAAATGTTAACAAGTAACTTTTTAATTAATTATCTGTGACAACCATTCTATCTTATTATCTCAACATATTAATTACAACATTTTAACAAGTAACTTTTTAATTAATTAACTGTGACAACCACTCTATCTTATTATCTCACAGGCCGCCCAAGCTAATAGTTTGTATTGTGGGTGATTGAGTCCATTTTATAAGACTTTGTATGGAAATAAATATCGTGTTCGTGAAATTGTTCAAATTTAATAAAAATGACACGAATAAAGCTTGCTTACCTCGGTAGTT
>JANVCH010043101.1:0-11323 GCA_025505405.1 Epizoanthus rinbou
GTTCTATCTATTGTAAATGGTTTAATTATTGATTTACCAAGCCCTTCCAATATATCTTATCTGTGGAACTTTGGTTCTTTGTTGGGGGCATGTCTGGTTATACAAATATTAACAGGAATTTTTCTGGCAATGCATTATTGTGCCGATGTAAGTTTAGCTTTCGCCTCCGTGGGTCACATTATGCGAGATGTAAATTATGGTTTTTTACTAAGGTACTTACATGCTAATGGGGCTTCCATGTTTTTCCTATGCGTCTACCTTCATATAGGTAGGGGATTATATTATGGAAGCTATTCACGAATTGAGGTTTGAAATGTTGGTGTTGTAATATATGTATTGATGATGGCCACAGCTTTTATTGGATACGTCTTACCTTGGGGCCAGATGTCTTTCTGGGGGGCCACGGTCATTACCAACTTATTGTCCGCCATTCCTTATATTGGGACAGATATTGTTCAATGGGTTTGGGGGGGATTTAGTGTTTCTAACGCTACACTTAATCGGTTCTACAGCCTCCATTATCTATTGCCTTTTCTATTAGCGGCTTTGGCTATGGTACATCTGATATGTTTACATGTTGAGGGTTCCAATAATCCTATCGGAGTTAAGTCTGATATTGATAAAGTCTCCTTTCATGTTTATTATACATCAAAAGATTGATATGGAATAGTCGCAATGGCAGTGGTATTAAGTGCCATCGTGTACATTACCCCCAATTTATTGGGGGACCCGGAAAATTTCATTCAGGCCAATCCCTTGGTAACTCCCGTCCACATCCAACCAGAGTGGTATTTTTTATTTGCTTATGCTATATTGCGTTCAATTCCTAATAAGTTAGGTGGCGTTATAGCCATGTTCTCTAGTTTCTTGATATTATTTTTAATGCCCTGGCTTCATAGTAGCCGATTTCGAGGCTTGACCTTCCGGCCTCTGGCACGGCTCGCCTTTTGGTTTTTCGCGGCCGACTTTTTGCTTCTTACTTGGATTGGGTCACAACCTGTCGAAGAGCCCTTTATAGTAATTGGACAACTAGCTTCAATTTTTTATTTTTCTTACTTTTTAGTTATAACTCCTTTATTGGGCCATTTTGAAAATTGGTTGTTATTTGGCAATCGCCCACTGGGGGGGCGATTGTAGCCCCCACTAGGCGCAACCCCCCCCCCCCCTTGGGGGGGGGTCGAAGCGATTGAATTATTGGGACTCAAAAAATAGAGAATAAGTTAAAAATGAAATCTACCGTATATCATCCCTATCATTTAGTAGACCCCAGCCCATGACCTTACATAGGATCTTGCGGAGCCCTTTTTGTTACTATAGGCAGTGTCGTGTATTTTCATTATAGTCAACCTTGAGTCATGTATATGGGATTAATAACAATTGTATTTACCATGATAGTTTGATGGAGAGATGTGATCAGAGAAGCCACTTTTCAAGGCCACCACACCCTAATGGTTAAACAAGGGTTGAAGTATGGAATGCTTCTATTTATAGCTTCTGAAGTTCTTTTCTTTTTTTCCTTTTTTTGGGCTTTTTTCCACAGTAGCCTATCGCCAGCTATAGAATTAGGTGCCGTCTGGCCACCCCAGGGGATTGATCCATTGAACCCCTTTTCGGTCCCTTTATTGAACACTGCGGTTCTGTTAAGCTCCGGAGCAACCGTCACTTGAGCACACCACGCCATAATCAGCGGTAAAAAAAAAGAGGCCATTAGGGGGTTAACTTTCACTGTGGTCTTGGGACTAATATTCACAGGGCTACAGGCTATGGAATACTATGAGGCCCCCTTTGCTATTTCAGATTCTGTTTATGGATCTACTTTTTTTGTGGCGACGGGGTTCCACGGCCTCCATGTTATAATAGGAACTACTTTCTTGGCGGTCTGCTTAGCCAGACTAGTGTCCCATCAATTTACTCGTCATCATCATTTTGGATTTGAAGCTTCGAGTTGGTATTGGCACTTTGTAGATGTAGTGTGGTTGTTTTTATACATTTGTATATATTGATGGGGATCTTAGGCCCCCCACCCCTTATTGGGGGGGGGCGGCAGTAAGCCTTTCGCCATGGCCAAAGCTCTAAACCCATGGTTAGAATCAAAGATTTACAATGCAGTTGAATTTAGTAAGTGCATATTTAAGCCGTTGGGTGTTTTCCACTAATCATAAAGATATCGGCACATTATATCTAGTATTTGGTGTTGGGGCCGGTATGATAGGAACAGCATTTAGTATGTTGATAAGATTGGAGCTTTCCGCCCCCGGAACTATGTTGGGGGATGATCATCTTTATAATGTAATCGTGACTGCGCACGCCTTTGTTATGATCTTTTTCCTAGTAATGCCAGTGATGATAGGGGGGTTTGGGAATTGGTTAGTGCCGTTATATATTGGTGCGCCAGATATGGCCTTCCCACGACTAAATAATATTAGTTTCTGGCTATTACCCCCCGCCCTAATACTATTATTAGGTTCAGCTTTTGTTGAACAAGGGGTTGGAACAGGTTGAACAGTATACCCTCCCCTTGCGAGTATCCAAGCGCATTCAGGGGGAGCCGTAGACATGGCGATTTTTAGCCTCCACTTAGCTGGAGTCTCTTCAATCTTGGGGGCTATGAATTTTATTACCACCATTTTTAATATGAGGGCCCCCGGTGTGACTATGGACAGGTTGCCACTATTTGTGTGGTCTATATTAATCACCGCCTTTTTATTATTACTATCTTTGCCCGTATTGGCTGGAGGCATAACTATGCTTTTGACTGATAGAAATTTTAACACTACCTTTTTTGACCCCGCCGGAGGAGGGGACCCGATCCTGTTTCAACACCTCTTTTGGTTTTTTGGCCATCCGGAGGTTTATATTCTAATATTGCCCGGTTTCGGGATGATATCTCAAATAATTCCCACCTTTGCAGCTAAAAAACAAATTTTTGGATACTTAGGTATGGTCTATGCAATGTTATCTATTGGAGTTTTAGGTTTTATAGTGTGAGCTTGAGGATGGGCGGCCGGTGGGGCGACCCGCCGTGCAACTACCCGACTGTATGCTGGAACACCCGTATCCCCCCAGGGAGGGGCAACCCAGTAACTACTCGTGTCATCATCCCAATAGAAAGATGAAAGTCTGAAGGGAGCTATGCCTCTGTGGAGGGATCCGTGTGACCCCCCCACCCGCATTGTTAGGTTGTAGTAAGAACACAGTAAAAATGTTAATGGGGGGTCGATCAGCAGATAACCGAATCCCACCCTGCGGTGGGCCGGGAATCTCAGAGACTACACGTCGGGCCCTTAATGATTTCGACAGGGGAGCTGCCCCCTTTAAACCCCCAACAAGGACTAATCAGGGGGACCTAAGCCCCGGGCTCCGGTTTACTGGCAAGGGAAGACCCTTGGTGGTTGTGCCAGTGGGAACCCTTGATTGAGCCATAGGTTTATTTGAAGCCAAAGGGACCTTAGGAGTGTTTGGGCGCCGTATTTATGTTAGTTTATGCCAAGCCACGAATAATATCAAAGTGCTATATAGGTTTAAAGCCCATGTAGGCCTTGGGGGTGTTCTAATAAGACAACCCCACCCTCTCCGAGGGTCAATGGCCCTCCAATATAGCGATTGGAAATTGTCCCCAAGGGGGGATGATGTTAACAAGATATTAAAGTTTGTAAATTTAATTAATGGAAGGCTAAGAACTTTAAAATATAACCTCCAATTAATGGAAGTTATTAAATTTGTTAATAGTAAATATGGCACTCACATAGTGTATTTAGGCCCGGGCGCCTTGACCCTCAACAATCATTGATTGGCTGGATTTGTGGAGGGGGGGGGCAACTTTAATGTAAGCCTTACTGGCGGTGGTTCTAATCTACGTTTGAAAATGCCCCCAGGGGGGGGGTCTAACCCCTATCAAGGGCAGATTTGTCACGTCTCGGTGGCAATTATTGTTACACGAAAGGAGAGGTATGTTTTAGATTTGATTAACAAATTATTACCTGGGCTTGTCTCTTTGTCAAAAAATCCCCAAGAGCAGTATAAATATTTTGTCGGGCACCTGGCCACTTGTAACAGGTGAAGTAGATATTTAACTAGGTATCCCTTAAAGGGAGAAAAACATATTCAATATATACGTTGGTTAAAGTGTAACGGGATTCAATATAGTGACCTCAGGGAATCCCCCCTTGGCATTTTCGAGTATAACCAAAAGTTGAAATCATTAGAGGTGAAGATATAGTCCGAACCCCTCCGTAAGGGGGGGGGTATAGTATGTTCGACAATCGGGGGGTGTGGCCTTTGGCACACTTGCGATTGCTAATCTCTGATTATAGCCAGGGAGAAGCCTTCGGCTATAACCTTACTTAAAGGTTAGGTAAGTCCTTGACAGAGAAGTTATGACTTGATATTATACAACATTTGCATCACATGTTTACAGTAGGAATGGACATAGACACCAGAGCCTATTTCACTGCCGCCACTCTAATTATTGCGGTTCCAACAGGAATCAAGGTGTTTAGCTGGTTGGCAACTATTTATGGCGGTGCCCTTAGATTGGACACTCCTATGCTATGGGCGATAGGGTTTGTTTTCTTATTTACAGTCGGGGGGTTAACCGGGGTAATCTTAGCCAATAGTTCTTTAGATGTGGTTCTACACGACACATACTATGTGGTTGCCCATTTTCATTATGTGTTATCTATGGGGGCCATTTTTGCCATTTTTGGCGGGTTTTATTATTGGTTCGGAAAAATCACTGGCTATTGTTACAATGAACTTTATGGGAAAATTCACTTCTGGTTAATGTTTATAGGGGTCAATTTAACTTTTTTCCCTCAACACTTCTTAGGTCTAGCAGGTCTCCCTAGACGATACTCCGATTTTGTAGATGGTTTCGCTGGCTGGAACCTAGTGTGCTCCCTAGGGTCCACCATATCTATAGTTGGGGTATTGTGGTTTGTGTTTATTGTTTATGATGCCTATGTCAGAGAAGTAAAATTCATTAGCTGGATAGATAATAGTGGGGCGAGCTGGCCTTCTCTAGAATGGGTTCAACCTTCTCCTCCTCAACCACACACCTATAATGAGTTACCTTTCGTCCATGGCTCTTACGCCAAAGCCTCGTCCGCCAATGCTTAATTCCCCCCCCCCCCTACAGGGGGGGGTGGGGGTCTGCCCACAACAATGTACTATAAATATATAGTAGTGGCAGTTTTACTGTTATTATTGGGGGTTTTAGGTATTGTTCTTAACCGAGGCCATCTTATAATAATGTTGATGTCCATAGAACTGATATTATTAGCCGCCTCTTTCTTATTTTTAATTAACTCTATTGTAATAGATATTTTGATTGAACAAATCTTTACAATTATGATTTTAACGGTTGCGGCGGCGGAGTCCGCTATTGGTTTAGCCATTTTGGTGGCCTATTACCGCATAAAAGGCACCATTGCTGTAAAATCCCTCAATTGACTTAGGGGTTAAGGTTGAAAACTAAAATGCCACAATTAGATGCAGCCACCTATTTAACTCAATATAGATGGACATTGATAACTCTATTTTTATTATTCTCTCTATTGGTGACTTCAATTTTACCTACTATTAAAACAAATTGGCTCATAAGGAGGTCTGTAATGGGAGGTTGAGCGACTTTAGGGTCCTCTAAGGCTCCAGGGTTGAATAAAGAAGTTGTTACAATTTGGAAAGACTTAGACTAATTTTCGATGAATAACCCCCCCCTGTCGGCTATAACCATAGGTAGATCTTGCACCCTTCGGTTATGCTAGTAAGAAATGAGTGCTGCTTATTTTGATCAATTTAAAATAGTGAGTTTAGTCGCCCTTACTAATTCATCCATGATGATGATATTAGCTGTGGTTGTTGGCCTATTATTGTTTAAGGGAACTAAATTAATCCCCAATAGATGGCAGTCGATTATGGAATCAATTTATAATCATTTACATGGTGTGGTTAAAGACAATTTAGGGGTGGAAGGGTTGAAGTATTTCCCCTTTATTGTGTCTCTTTTTACCTTTTTAGTATTTTTGAATGTATTGGGCCTATTCCCTTATGTGTTTACCCCCACAGTTCACATAGTGGTCACGTTGGGGCTATCATTTTCTATTGTAATAGGTGTCACTTTGGGGGGGCTCTGGAAATTCAAATGGAATTTCCTCAGCATATTGATGCCAGATGGCGCTCCTTTGGGGTTGGCACCTCTGTTAGTTATAATAGAAACAGTGAGCTATGTTTCTAGGGCTATCTCTTTGGGGGTTCGTTTGGCGGCCAATCTCTCGGCCGGTCATTTATTGTTTGCTATTTTGGCCGGGTTCGGCTTTAATATGTTAATCGCTGGAACCTTCCTTAGTTTATTTCCCCTATTGATCATGGTGTTTATAACTTTATTAGAGATGGCAGTGGCCGTGATTCAGGCCTATGTGTTTTGTTTACTAACCACAATCTATTTGGGGGACACTGTTGCCCTCCACTAGTCTTCGGCGCCCCCCCATAGAGCCTCGGGAAATTGATTATTATTGGGGGGGCAAAATTAGATTTGAAGTAAAATAGCCGAAGGGGGGAGGAGGGAAGTTTGACAATTGGTCGATTGTTAACCTCCTCCTAAGGGCGGATTTAATCGGAAAGTTCTCTAATCCTTTGATTTTGGGGAAAATAGAAGACAAATGGACCTTCTAATACATGCTAGTGCAGAATCCCCCTTCAGGGGAATTACCGCGAACAGGTGAGGAAACCCGGAATTCAAGCCCCCCCGAGGCTGGGCCGGAGACGTATTAGGTAGAAGGGCGGTGTCAAAGACCACCTTGCCGAAGATGCGCAACCCTTTAATCGGAAGTCACACTTTCACTGAAACAAGGGGAAGGCTCATAAGTCCCCCCTAGGACGAGGCAGCAGTAGAGAATATTGTGCAATATACGTCAGTATGACACAGAGAGCACACATCACACTTAGCCTGTCAAATTAAGTGCCAGCAGACGCGGTTAGACTTAAGGGCTAAGCCTTTATAGGAAAAAAGGCGTAAAGGGTGTGTAGGCCGACAATTCCCCCCCAAGGTGGTAAATGGAATTTTTCTGTAACGGTAGAATGTGTGGATAGAAAATAGAACCCCAAAGGCAAAAGCAATTTACCTCGGGGAACCCGAGCACAGGCTGAAACACGAGGGTGTGGGGAACAAACAGGATTAGAGACCCTGGTAGTCCACACTGTAAACGATGAAGAAAATGTTAATGCAACCCCGAAAGGTAGTAATCTTCCGCCTGAGTATTACGATCGCAAGATTAAAATTCAAAAAATTTGGCTGTTCACTGTTTCGATTAGAGGAGCGTGTAGTTTAATTCGATAAACCGCGAGATACCTTACCCAAACTTGAATCACCCATCCGAGATTGAATGGTCTCGGGAGGGTAGACCGGTATTGCATGGCCGTCGTCAGTTCGTGTATGAAACCTTTAACGGACCTAACCCGGGGGGTTAGCCGCGGATGAAGTCAGGTCTTATGATCCCTATGTTTGGGGATAATATGCGCTACATTTTCTTATACAATGGGAAACCTGAAAGGTGAAACCCCAAAGTAGGAGTTCGGTAGGTCATTGTAAGATGACCGAAAGTTGAATTTAATAGTAATCGGAAAGTAGAGCGTTCCGGTGAAATGATCTAAGTGTTAGCACAAATCGCCCGTCACCTTAACTTAGAACGATAGTACGGACGCAGCCCTGCCAGCTCGCAATGTCGAGGCCCCCCCTCGAGGGGGGGAGAGGCTTCGGTGGTCACGAATCTCTACGAAGTTAAGCAAGTCGTAACATAGTGAGGGAAGGGGAACCTTCCCTTGGGGGTTAAACAGCCCTCCCTCCCATGGATAGGGGGGTCTTAATTATGAGTGAACCTTTATTTCTTAGCATAATCACATTGGGCTTAATAATTTATAGTGTGAAGGGCTTGACTCTAAAAATCTCAATTCTAACGTTATTAATTACAAGCTGGTGGTGTTTTTCTGAGGGAGCCGCCTTTTTATTGCCCATTGAGCCTTTACTGAATTTCCAGTCTTGATTTAGCTGTCAAGGACTATACGAGATTTCTTTGAAGGGATATAACGGACTATTAACTATAAACAGTTGGGCGAAGGCGACTAAATTACTCATCCTAGTCGGCGCCACCGCAGTTTTAATGATGCTCGACCCCCCCTTTCAAAGGAAGAAAGCCACTTCGGCGCTACCCAATGGTGGTCCGGAGGTAGAGCCTGTCACCCCCCCCACGGGGGCAATGGAGTCAAACACCCCAATCTTAATTTTAATGGTGGCATTGGGGAGCGTTCTTTTAGTGTCGTCCAGTAACTGACTTTCTGTATATTTAGCCATTGAGTTACCCACTCTGTCCCTATTTATTCTCGCCGCCCAAAAGAGGGGATCCGGCCACAGTGCTGAATCTGGTTTAAAATACTTTGTACTGGGCGCGCTTTCCTCAGGGCTGTTTTTATTTGGATGTGCTTTATTGTGCGGATTAACTGGGGGCACTAGTATCCCTTGTATAGACCTAGTGCTCAACCAAGGGGGTGCCTTGACACCTAGTTCCCCTATAGAGATAGGTGATGGGGGGGAAATCGCAAATCAAGGAGTGCCCCGCACCTCGGTGAGCTCCGACCCCTCCGGGATCATGACTCCGATAGGAAGCTTGTTAATTACAGTGGCCCTGTTATTTAAGCTGTCTGCTGCCCCCTTCCATATGTGGGCTCCCGATGTTTATGACGGGGCGCCGACCACAACCACTGCTTTATTGGCAATTGTGCCAAAAGTGGGCATATTTTCTATTTTAGTTTCTATCGGCCCGGTAATAAACATATTATTGATTGGTGCGATATTCTCAATGGTTGTGGGCGCCATTGGGGCTTTAAATCAAACAAAAATAAAACGTCTATTAGCCTATAGTGGGATTGGACATATGGGGTTTATACTTTGGGGGATAGAGATTGGGTCTTTTGAAAGTATTCAAGCTAGTCTGGTTTATATGATTTTGTACGTCACTATGTCTATTAGCATTTTTGCTATAACATTGGCCCTGGGGGTTGTTAAGAATTTAATAGTGGAGTTTAGTGGCCTCTCCAGAAGAGAGCCGGCCTTAGCTATAACATTGGCCCTAACTCTCCTTTCGATTGCTGGAATCCCCCCCCTAGTTGGATTTTTAAGTAAATGGTTGGTGCTATTACCGGGGGTGGTGAATCAATATTATTTAGTCTCGGTTTTAGCTGTAGTCTGCTCCGTCATAGCTGGCGTTTATTATGTTAGAATAGTAAAAATTATCTATTTCCAAGCTGACCCTTCCCTTTTAATTGGCATAAAAACGCTTAGGGGAGAGAATAGAATAAATTTAAGAAAGGCTTTGCTAATTGGTGCTAGTTTTTATGTGATTGGGTTCACAATTGCCTCTCCCAATTTACTGTTACAACTGGCCCATTGAGCTACAGTGGGGCTATTCTAAAAAGCACTTAGAGGTCTTAGCCATCTAGGCCCCAAAGGTAGGACCGGCCCCCCCCCTCTAAGAGGGCCCATCGTAGAGTGGACTAATGGTAAGTCACCAGACTCATGATCTGGTAATGCAGGTTCAATTCCTGCCTCTACAACATTAACATAAAATGTTGGAATGCAACGTCGATTTGGATAGAGAGAGTGACGAATGGAGAACTAGGATGCACTAAAGGGACGGAAACTCCGAAAGGGCGAAGGAGAAACTTTGAAATCAAATATCCACGCGCGAACGCAGCGTAGGGGTCGCTGGAAAGTGAAACATCTCAGTACCAGAGCCCCCCCCAATAGCCCCCCCCCATTGGGGGGGGCTATTGGCACGATAAAATCAAACGAGATTCCGCAAGTAGCGGCGAGCGAATGCGGATTGGTCCTTTCCTGGCAGCCTTGGCTGTGCCCCCCGAGCCCCCCCTCCACTCTGAGGGCGGGGGGTAACCTTCGGGGGGGGGTAAGCGAGTAGCAATGGAAGATAGGTGGCCACACATCTAAGACTAAATGTTTAGTGTCATACCTAAAGTGAGAGTACTGTAAAGGAAAGTTGAAAGAGACTTGAAAAAGATCTTGAAATGAGTCACTTAGAGCAGTTGTAATACAACGTACCTTTTGTATAATGGGTCCACGAGATAAAATTTGGCAAACTTAAAGTGCAATCCCGTAGAAATCATGCATCCGAGGGTTACGCTAGTAACAAGAGGTTAATTGATTTCCTTGAGAGGATTGAAGCACCCTTAAGGTGTAGTGAAATCAAGGGGGTCCTTCCCCCCCCTTCAGTCAAATTACCCGAAACCAAGTGATCTAGCCATGGGCAGTTTTTAAGGAACGAACCGGTGGTTGTAGCAAAAATCTCGGACGACCTGTGGTTAGGGGCGAAACGCCAATCGAACTTGGTGATAGCTGGTTTTCTGCGAAAACTATTGAAGTAGTGCGTCCACAATGGAGAATGTTTATAAGGAGTAAAGCTCGATCCCTCGAGGCCGAGGGATTAACTATGAACAAAATAAAATCATAGTGGACAGACAGACAGTAGGCGATAAGGTCAACGGTCAAAAGGGGAAAGCCCTAATCAGAAGTTAAAGTCATTTATAAAGAGGGGGGGCGTAGACCCCCCCCCCGATTTTAGTGTAAAAGAGATATTGGATTTAGACAATGAAGAAGTGGGCTTGGAGCCAGCCACCTTTGAGAGATGACGTAACAGTTCACTCAAGAAATTCTTTTATCTCTAAAATTGTGGTGGCTAAAGTTGAACTGAAACTCTGAGGGCGAAAAAACTATTTGCCTGGTAGCAGAACGTACTGTTTATTTGTTCAGTGAAAGCCCCCGCATCAGAAGTGATAATGTGGACATGAGTAAAGAACCATAGGATCACCCCCCCCTGGTTTCCCATATTAAGTATGGGGTTAAACAGCCCCTAAAATAGCAACCCCCAGGTTGCGTTAATGGGGGCCATAGATAATAGACGCACAAAGTGCCGGGAAAGAATTATTATAAAATCGAAGAAGCCCCCCGGGCGTCTTTCGACGACACACTGTACTAAACTAACCAAAGTGGGGGATAGTGAGAGGGATAAATTTTCTTAAGGAACTCGGCCAAACCCTAATGCCCATCAGGGTAAATATCAGAACATGGGCCTCGACTGTTTACCAAAAACATAGCTCTCAGCCAATATGAAAGTAGAAGTATGGAGGGTGAGGCCTGCCCAATGGTTGTATCTAAAAACGGTTGATAAAAGTCGACTTCATAAGGACAATTGAATGGCCGCGGTAACACTGACCGTGATAATGTAGCGTAATCAATAGCCAATTAATTGTTGGCCAG
>JANVCH010043212.1:0-11322 GCA_025505405.1 Epizoanthus rinbou
ATAATAATAATAATAATAATAATAATAATAATAATAATAATAATAATAATAATAATAATAATAATAATAATAATAATGATGATGATGATGATGATGATGATAATAATAATAATAATTAGATAATTTTAAAATGTATACAGCAAGTTTCAAAACATCCGCTAAACTACCTGTATTGAATTTTGCGTTAAATCAAAAACAGAAACCTTGTGTTCCAGACAGTGAGCTATTCAAGGCGAGAATCATTTAAATTGATTCACAGACAGGCTGACACTGTCGGTCTGTTGGAGTTACAAAAGTTCTGTAAGGCCATTAGGTCTGACAAGGTTGTTCTGTTTCGTGACAATCAAATGATCAAACAAAACTGATTGCGAGGAGTCCGGGATTTCGGACGGATTCCATCCATTAACGATGACAGAATATTTATTATGCAATGACATCCAATACTTTGTGTTTCATTGATTTGAAAGACTTCTCTCACTCACCGTATATACAGTTACACCATGATCCGTTCTCAAGCGCTGCACGCTAAATCACTGACTCTATATTACAGACAGAAAAGACAGGTACGTCTATCGCTTAAGGCTTCTACTAAATGTCTTACTTGTAAGCCTCGTATCACCTTGCAGATTTAATCCTTTCATATTTCCTCCGTTATGCAAACAATTAACTGGCACTGCAATGCAAAGAGGCGGTGCTCCGTATTTTGGTTGCTCGGAGCTGGGTATGACCTCCATGCAAAAACATGGCCTGTGTAGGTGGGTTTGCTCCAAAGGCAAAGGGGAAGGCGTTGACTTGCGGAGCTGCAAAGTCAGCAGGAGAAATTTTACATGACATACATACGCGCAGGAAACCTGGAGATGAAATGAAAATCACGTTAACAAACTCAAAAGATTATGATTGCAGGGGTATTTGATTTTTAGACTTTGAGTTTGCAAAATAATCAACGAAATGCAATATATAAGAAGCATCCAATTCAGATTTATTGGTTTGCGTACAACTGCAAAAATGTGAACCGACTGCACGTGGTGGGTTTCCGCATGCACAGTCGATACGATTGTCCCGAACTCTTCCAAGATGGTATTCAATTGGGGTTGTGCAGTTTCGTAATTCTCACGTCTCCTAAAGTTGTTCTTCATGCCGAGTTAGTGATAATTAGCCTGTTAGCAGTAAGTATAATCTATATTCTTTTCCATGTTTGGAGGTGTTGTCAGGCTGCAATACTGGAATTTTGAACCATCTCAATTTTGTTAACAATAACCAAATGTCACCTGAAAATGAACTGAATTCGATGAAAATAGTCCAAAAATCAAAGCAGAACAAGTGATTTTGAGCTAAAGTGCACGATGTCGCAGATGGAAGCGGATTACAAAAAACATGAGACGTGATTCCAATACACCTGGTCAGAAATCAAGATTTGTATAGCTATGGAATCCTGTGGTTTGCGCCAAGTTGTATGTCTAATTATTTTGGGGTTTTTCACCTTTCAACACTCTTAGCGATTCCTTCTTCCTATTTGCAGATCTTATAAATCCCAATTAATGCGATTTTTTCTGCCCAAATATTGTCAAAACAACATAAAACAGCCTTGACAGCGACCCTTTAAGAATAATAGCTTGTGACAGAGCTTCATAATTAGATGGATTGAGGAACAAAAGGTGTGGTCTGCTGTAAACCATTCGTGGCATATAATTCCCGCACCATTTTCAAGTAAAGGTGAACAGCAACATTTTCAATCTGATTTTCAAAATGCTGTAGTTGAATTTGATTAGAGAAGCGTTACATACAACAGAAGTACAAACTTTATAACATTTCAAAGTAAAGACATTGTTTATTTTAGCACTAAAGTTTAACAAAAAAATCGAACAAAAACATTTCGAATGAAAATAAACAGACATAGGACTAGTTGCAAGGGATGGTAGCGTCGATCTTATTTTATAACTCGGCGTACCAAGTTATATATTGTATAACTTATGCATTGATGGTTCAGCTTGAAAAGATGACGTATAAACTGGTGTACAGTGTTTAACATTACATTGGCTTTGAAATCACATAGTTCTATGATGTTTCCTCCTTTTCAAGGCAACTATTCGAAAGCAAATTTCCTATCCAAATACATCAGGCCTCTATAGAAATTAATGAGTTCATTCATTCAGACAGCTTTTATATACAGATGTGACCACAGATTGCAATCGACGAGTGGAATTGAATTCTCAGGCAAAACTGAAGCAGATCACCACGAGTTTACACGAATTCGTATCAGGATAAACCGACAAAGAATATTTGCGTATCTTTTTGCTATATATTTTGAACTATATGTGGTCTTTGCAGCAAAACAATATAATGATAGTGCTGTCATATTCATAGCAAAAGATAATAAATGCAAAGATAAAATTAATTTTTGACGAAACTATAAAATTAATTGCACCATCAAACACTTGTTCTCATACCGTCAAGAAATAATAAATAGCTTGACATACTATAATATTTTGTTAATTTAGCTTTAGTTTCTCTCCCATTTCTAAAGAGACCACTGCAGCGTAACAAACCGCAATAGAACTATATGAAATAACAGATATGTTTAAACAATGTATACTCACGTTCCATCCTACAACATCAAATGCGACCAAAAACACCACAAATGTACTTTATTTACAGCATATAGATGTTTACTACACCAAAAAAGATCATACGTATCTAAATATATGTGCAATAGCAAATGTGCTGTGTTTTGTTTCAGAGCTATAGAGCTAAATAGATAACAAAAATATAAAAACCGTACTCATGAGCCGCTATGATACATGCCGCTATCTCAATCTCGCCTGCAGCATTGTTAGATATTTTTAGCAGCATATTATGATTTGGGACAATGTCGACTAAACAGGAGACTGGGTGGAGCTATGGGTGTAATGTTCCCAGCCGATTTATTAAAAGCTAATAGAATTACTTAAACAGTCAAACTAACTTTAAATATGAGTGAACAACTTTCTGGGGGGTTAAAAAAGGAACAATAACTGTCACTCGTAAAGTCTACATCAACTTGTCATAGGTATATCTAGCCAGTTCGTGCATTTGGGAATAAACGTGTCTTAGTGTTAAATAAAGTGCAAATAGTTATTACAATATATTATATATTTTATTGGACATGTTTGCCAATGTTTAAAGTGTTAAACCGTAAAAGATCATAAAATATTTCAAAACTTAAAGTTAACACTAGTCACTGAATCTTCAATGACGACTATCAAGGTGTCGAATCGTTTGGAAACATTAAGTTTAGAATTAGAAACATTTTATAGACTACAGACGTTTAAACATTTCATGTTTTTGTTTTGACAACTGTATATTCCCACTGTTTCAATTAATGCACAGACTAACATACAGTGTATGCTTTTGTCCGCTATGCAAAGCAATTTGTTGTTACCTTAAAGCTTTAGTATACTAGCTATATCACCCTTCTGCAAAATAATTATTATATTCTAGCAAGTTCTTAAATTAGACAAGTAAAACCTTGTGGTTTTTATTTTTATTTTGAAGGAACACCCAAAATACTTTCAAATCAATGCTGTGGTTAGATATAATTTGCAAATTAGAGCATGTTAGTAAAAATGGCAATGTTTTATAAGCCTTTCGAAATAGCAAGATTTTGGGATATTAAACGAAGCAGTTGTGTCTCAAATTAAAATAACATAAAATAAAATAAAGTATAGTAAAATGCTAAACTAAAATATTCTTATCTGGTAATGCATAATGAACGGTATAGTATACAGTGATAACGAAATTAATGCAGTGGAATATCTAATTGCTTCAGAGTTCAAATATTTACTGTGTATATCTAATTGACAATCTTTTTACTGTTGATGACATTGTCTGTTTCATCCACGCCAAGAACTGGCAATAATATTTGCCTTGAAGCAAGATAAATTCAAATATACTATTTTAGAGGCAAAGCAAAACTGACCCATCACTGACTATTATGGAAGAGCGCTTGCCATTAATTCAGTGGAACCATTCGCTCGACTAACAAAGTCATTGCCAACTATCTTCTCTTCTTTTGGGTTTCCAACATGTGTCTAAAGGAGGCTATGAGACTACACTGACGAAGGGTCGCCAGACGGGGAGCCAAGGACGTATATATCACCACCGCTACTTGTTATAAACTTTTGTGGACGTGAACTGCCTTGATAACCAAAGATTTTAAGTGATATATTTTAGTCCCGGGTGTCCAAATTTTAACCCCTAAAAATGTATTTGAAAATATGACGAGCTTCCGCGACTTTCCACTAAAAGAGTAATCCTCCTCGATTTTGAAACTGTTATGTGTTGTTAAGTTTTCACGGGTTCCGTAAGGACCATTTGAATAATGATAATAACAATAATAAACCTATATAACAATACAATACAATACAATACAATGCAATGCAATGCAACGCAACGTAACGCAACGCAACGCAACGCAACGCAACACAACACAACACAACACGGCACAACACAATACAATACAATACAATATAGTACAATGCAATGCAATGCAATGCAATGCAATACAATACAATACAATACAATACAATGCAATGCAATGCAATACAATACAATATAATACAATATAATACAATATAATACAATACAATACAGTGCAGTGCAGTGCAACGCAACGCAACGCAGTACAGTACAGTACAGTAATTTTACTGACAAAGCAATTTGTTCATTAAGATCAGTTTAAGCCAGTGAGTCAGGTACTCATCTACTGTCCGTCCATTATTTTTGTTTGGTTGAAGCTTCATGTAAATTACGAGGAGCTATTAAACGTAAAAAATAAATAACAACAAAAATAAAACCTCCTCGGGCAGAAAACGGGAAACACAGAACAGCAAACTCGCCAAAATTCAGGTGATAATGTGACATCATCGGTGACGACCGCCCGCCGTTCGATATGATAGGATAGGATAGAAACTTTATTTGTGTGTCAAATCTTCTAGCAGACAATTTGTCCACTAATCGGGGACACTATGATAATATATCACACATTAAAAACAAGACATTCACACTATACACGATTGTTTTAAAAGATTAAATATAAAATATCCGAAGTTTGAAGATTCGAGGGAGGAATTTAAATGATGTTTTAAGTGATGCTTTTAAAAGTTTTTATTCTGTCAGCACTGATGTCGTATTCAGCCAAGTGAACTGCGGTTGTTGCTTTTGAGGCCAAGGAATCCTAAGACAGCTTGGACTGCAGCGTTCGTGAGTTAGCAAGCAATCTTCACTGCGTCAGAAATTCTTGGTTTTGCACTAAAAATCGGCAAGCCAGTTATGCTACTTGCAGTGCCTGAACTTTCTAAATGTTCGTGTTCCGGTTGATATCATGGTCAAATATCTCCAGGACTGACACTTAAACATCACAATATAATAATCCTGAGCGATTTCAGTTATCCAGTCTACGGGCATTTTTTAAAATTCTAATTATATTTAAAGGTGATTGTCTCCTGCCTTTTCCTCCGCGATTCATTGTCATTGTTACTGGGTACATTTCAGAATGCTGAATCAGTGAATGTGGCTTTTGATACGTACAATAACTGGTGAACGAGCTAATAAATGTATGACTGTTTGATATTCAGAACTGAAAAGCCAAAAAATTATTGTTGTGAGTGGTCATTGTTCCAACCGGCTGAGCCGTGGGTAATTCTCCTCGGAACAATAAGCTCTTTTCACTGAACAGTCAAGGTTATGCATACAAATTACGCTGCAGTCGTTTATTAACCTCTCACTCGTTCTATAAGTTGACGCTACATAACAGGGTACAACACCACTGTAGAATGGTTTGGGAATTCGCAATGACAAGTGTATTCGCGGTGATCTAGAGTGATCCCCTTGCTAAAGAGGAGATTTCCACCAATAGCTATTTCAAATTCAATCAAGGATACAATTGACAAAGGTGAGTATATATACGCGGAGGGCGTGACAAAGTTTCTATCCACATCTTCCAAAGTTGCCTGAAAACTCAGATGTTTTGAGGAGAACGATGGTTCACGCTCTATAGAACTAACGTTGACACACAAGCACGGTGCATCTCTGTTGTCACTTTCAAGACAAATAGCATTCTATAGCGGTATGTAGTGCTTATTTCCTTCAGATATTATCGATATTATTATTGTTATTGATGTTAACTTGGCTAATCAGTGACGTTTTTAAAAATGATCTTACGAGATGAAAATTCCCTGTCCGCTGTCCGCACTCCCTAAGAAATACATTTGGTTCATTGACGATTATTCAATACTAACATCACACTGCTTTGGACAAAATTTCGTTCTTCCGAATTACTCTGTTTTGCATACAACTGCAACATTCTGTGGAGTATAGACTGTTGACCATTAAATCTCCCCGCCAAATATTTAAAAAAAACTAAACGCGAAGACACAGATAACAGCGAGAAGTTAAGAATGTCTAGTATTTAAAAACGGACTTCCTTATTTTTTCCAGGCAGCTGAATCACCGAAACAAACTCTGATTTATACAGATAAAGTTAACTTCTTTCGGCGATGGTGATTTCTGGTCGCTAATTATTTCTGGCTTAACGCTTCAATGGCACAGAAGAACCGCGCACGAAGTCTGCATTTGTTTTCTCTATTACTTCTGCTTGTTATGAAACCTTTAAAAGTACAATACAAAAACAACTGGAAACCTTTATATCGTCAATCGCGGCTTGTGTTGATCAAGCTATGCTATCTACTAGAGATATCTGGAGACTGGTAAAGTAAAAATAACAGAATCGAAACTTCCTCGGTTGAATGATAATGAAAAAGCACTTTCCATGCATGAAGGAGACTCAAAAATATACCAGAACTGCAAGTTTTCCAAGCTGTTTTATGTTCCGAATGCCATTACTGAATGCCAAACTTTTTAAATACGAGTGTATTATTTGACAAATTGCTCTCTTTAGCGGTTAAAGATTGTTTTTGCTAGCAGCCCGGCCTGTTTCTATACATACGCAGTCTTTAATGGGGCTGCATGCGATAATAATTGAGTCACTCAAGTCAAATTGTTTTATCAGAACAAACATTACTTGTTGAAGATCACATCAGGAGCGCGGGTTATGTTTTATGAAGACCGAAGAGTAAATGTTTTTTAGCCGGCAGAGTACAAAGGCTACAAATTCCATCGTTACTCCGGTGATGGTATATGGACAAAAGAACATCGAGGAAGCAGGGAATCGTCATCAGTTATTTAGAAATCACAATAGAATGTTTTTAATCAAGCGGATTTTTATATTCATTCGTCAATAACCTTCGACATGATTTCAATCCTTCAAGCATAACCTGCAAACGAGATTTCATGTACAGGAATGAAGCCTAAGGAAATTGATAGAAGTTCGATTGATGTGTGGGTCCAAGTTTTGTAATAATAGCTAGCTTAGTATGATGTTGTTTTCCATGTGACGTATGTATTTATAGTCAGGGAGATGAACATCATTGTGTGAAGTTCCGCCTGACAAGACATCCATGATTTATTTTCTGAAAGACACAACATCTTCTTTAGCTGCCGTACGTGGTCAATCGGAACCCAGATAGGACCATTATTGAAGCACGGTATACAATTTAGTCTTTCATTGCGTTTACCGTTGGTTTTACTCAGCAGATACTCGAAATATCGTCGAAAATGATGGCAAATAAATAGCCTTGGGGAATTGTCACCCATAGGTGAACTGCACTGAAGGCCGAACTAAATTTCAAAGCAAATACTGGATGGGATTATATAAACAGTTAAGGTGTGATACGGTACTGCTGAGTGTGGCTATAAAGTGCACATATATATATATACTTTCAAACACGTTCTGTAAGAGTTTATTTAAATACAACATTCTTACTGAGGGCTCGTTTTCCTAACTCACTGCAGACCTTATAGAAAGAGACCCACTCAGTGTTCTGTTATGCACTTCAACTAATTCTATTTCGATTTACATTGCTGCAGCACTACGATGCAGGGATGAACTTTAAGCAGCGGCGATCGCAAATACCGCCGGCTTTAACAAACTCTATGGAATCCAGTGGTTTGGATGGATTCAACTTGTCTTCGCATCCTTATTTGTTCTCGTATGAGGAAATACAACGGTTCTTGTATGCACATAATGAAGTGAAGCCTTTAGACATGAACGAGTTTAACAAGAAGATGAGCTTCTTTGCTGAAGACGCACTGCAATGTGAGTAGATATCTGCCGTGTTCGCTACATATAGTTATATTATCAGCATGTCCGCTATTTTCATGTGATACAAACTGAGATATATATATATATATTATAGCTATAATTACTGAGTTATTCCGTGTTAACAATATGTGTTTCATTATATATATTGATATACTAGTAAAGGTTGCCTATATATTAACTATAATTTTTCTTATCACTTTGAATTTATTGTCCGGCAACCGTATTTGTTAGAAAAGCTTTTGCTTGTCATGGAATTTCAGCTAATGTTGAGGAAGATATCCCTGTTTTCTCAGTTCAAAGTTGAGAACTAAATATTAATTAAGATAATGGTGCACAGCATATATTATTTGTAAATATAAAGTGTTATCTCGAGTACAGAATGTTAATTGTTACTGTTTATCATATATAGATACTGTAGTTAAATCAAACATGAATATTTAGTTGTTTAGATATACAGTTTATAGCCTTAGTTGTACAAGCCTATTAATTATGTTGTACAAGCCAGCTTTATGCCGAGTTAATACACGCTATATCACAGAAAGAACAAGGCTTCTCCATCAATCTATTTTCCTCCCTTCCGTAACGTTTATTTTCCCCTGGTATTCAGTAAACAATATCCATCAGGAGAAGCTCAACCACATCCAGACAAATCATTGTACGAGACACTAAAATGTTGTTCTGATCGTTCACTACATTCGCATCATCTGAATTCGAACGACAATCTGAACCAGCTTTGGATTTGTGATTGTAATTTGCCCGCAGATATGTTCCCTTGTACGTCTACGAGGAGTTACATTCTCCGAGTAGCGGGGACTTCAGCTCCTGCATCCGCATTTAACGTATATTTCCCACTCCTCTGCGCTGGTTCCTTTTCCAGCTTTATTTTAAAACTCATTAAGAACGAAGTTAACATCATTAGCAGACTTAGGTGAATTTGGATTATTATTTTAGATGAGTCTGGATTATCCTTTTCAAAGTAAATAAAGTTACCAATTTACTGCATGTAACGCAAAGCTCCCAGTGTGTTACTGCTAACCCACCATATGTGCATGGACTACTTCAGGTGCAGATCTGATGCAGATCACCAGATGACCAATTTGATTGGGAAAACGTTGACCTTTTGTTTGAATTGTTGAAAATTATTTTAGTTATTAATATTTTTATGTGTCAATATCATGTATTCTACAAGCGGATATCATTAATTGGATCTCATTCTTCGTATACAAAACCAAGAGTTTTATCAGTTCCTAATATACTTTGTTCAATCTAAGATACCAGTAGATATTGTGAGTTAACTGTTTTAAAATTGCTTGGATCATAAATTATGTGTATCTAGCACATTTAAAAGAACAACAGCAACAATAACAATAACAGCAACAATAACAACAACATTTATTTGACCTTGACTCTAAAGAAGGCATCGGTACAAAAGTAAATAATTATAACATTGTATGAACTACAACGAAATATTTACAAGTTGTATAATATTGACATATTATTTGTCTTTTTCTCTTCCAACGTACTTGTAAATGATATATATTAAAACATTTTGTTTGTTGATAGGTTAACAATGTTAAAAACATGTTTAAAGGATGGCTTGCAAAGTCCATTTCGCTAATCTGCCTCGTCAGTTGCTCGCCATCTTAGAAAATTGTTGTGTACTCTGTATAACGCCTATCAAAACGTCCTTCATTCTCGTAGTACGTGGTATATGTAGCAACCATCCGTCCTTTCTTTCAAAACCTGTTTTTGTCCTCTAACACCGCTCGGGGAAGTTGGAAAAATTCCACTCATTTGTAGAATTCATCAGTCTGTCTTTCGGCACTCTGTTTATCATTACACTTGACTCACTGTGTTTTCTACTCTCACGACCACTTGTTATTGCTGGCTCCGATTCGTGATCTACGGCGCTGTTGTTGCAATCGATTTGCTGCTCTAACTAATGGCATCCCGTTGTTACTATACTGGTTTAGTTCTGATTGGCGGCGCTGTTGCCTATTTCTGTTTTCCTTTCTTCTTCTTTATCGCCATTGTTCATCAGTTGTTCATGCTCTGTACTCATAAAGTAAACTGACATCAACTGGTTTAAAGGAATAATTTACAAGCTTAAACTACCAAATTAACTTTATTTCACACATTCCCCAGGCCGATTTCAACGTCACATAGTTGTACTGTGTGGTCGGCAGATATCATTTGCATAATTCGCTTGATTGCACACGTCCTGGTACCATCTACAAATCTTTGGCTAGATTGAAATGCAATGTAACGCTTGTTTTACAATCTGTTTCTATGTGTAGTTTAGTGAATCAGTCCAAGTTATCATAAAGTAGATGTTTGTTTTGTCAAGTCATTTGAAGAACACGTTTCCCAAAATACTTAGCTGAATATTATTCATATTCACTGTTCGCTGCATGTTGTTCATCAGATTCCTAAACAATTTAGTATGGTGTTCATGTTACTATATGAAAGAACACAATTAGCACTGAAAAACTTCGATATTTACATTTCTATTGTGCCTTTAACTAACTAACTAACTAAACAATTTAGTATGAGTTTATGTTGCTACATGAAAGAACACAATTAGTAAGAAATTCAATATCTACATATTTATTGTGGTTTTAATTAATCGAGGGAGCCTAGGAAGATCGAAGCGTTGCACGTTAATTCAAAACGTACTTGTCTTTCGGGTATACTTGCTGTTGTTTGCACGAGAATTTACCTGATCTAACCATTGCAAGGTAAGCAAATTATTTGTATTAGTGAATATGCCTTTTGCTAGAAAACGTTATTGAGCTCGCCTCGCCTCCGTCCCAACACTATAAACAAAATAACTAGCAGTTGCCGTTGCTAATGAATTACTAACTGCATGTTATTTTTCTCGTGAGCGACTCGACTTGATCCAATGATATATTTTAACTGGCCTGCGTAAGAACCGTAAGACAATACAAATATTCATGTGTTGTGTTCTTACAAGGACGAAAATTGTCCAACGCTAAAAACATTGAGATCGACCGCTTTGATCTTGCAAGACTTGAAACGCTGCCTTTCAGTTCTAAAACGGCGACCTAAAACTCGAATAATATCGTCTGAGCTTTGCTCGTGACCAACCTGAGAGAAACTTTGAA
>JANVCH010043323.1:0-17795 GCA_025505405.1 Epizoanthus rinbou
CATTTCATTGATGTTGTTACCAAGTTGAACTGTAATTAATTTCATTTCATTTCATTGATGTTGTTACCAAGTTGAACAGTAATTGATTTCATTTCATTGATGTTGTTACCAAGTTGAACTGTAATTAATTTCATTTCATTTCATTGATGTTGTTACCAAGTTGAACTGTAATTAATTTAATTTCATTGATGTTGTTACCAAGTTGAACTGTAATTGATTTCATTTCATTGATGTTGTTACCAAGTTGAACAGTAATTGACTTCATTTCATTGATGTTGTTACCAAGTTGAACAGCAATTGATTTCATTTCATTGATGTTGGTACCAAGTTGAACAGTAATTGATTTCATTTCATTGATGTTGTTACCAAGTTGAACATCAATTGATTTCATTTCATTGATGTTTTTACCAAGTTGAACAGTAATTGACTTCATTTCATTGATGTTGTTACCAAGTGGAACTGTAATTGATTTCATTTCATTGATATTGTTAGAGTGGAACTGTGATTGTTGTATCTTCATTTGTTTTCCTGTTTATTTATGTATTTTTCAGATGCAGGAACCTTAGAATTTCAGCGACACTTTATTCCTTTGAGGAGAGCTCAGTACATGCTGGTGGACTTAAGGTAGGTAACAATATCAATGAAATGATGTTGGACTCTAGTAAACTCACTTCTTCCCCCATAGTTATTGCTCCAAATTACATGTAACTCTGAATACCGTTAACAGGAAAGGAGTCTCATCTCATCCTAATATGCACTTCAATCAGGGTTGTAAAAATGGTCATAGACCGGCGAATACTGGCTCAAATTAAATAGCGTTTTCACCATAACAAATCTAGAGACACGTACCATGTGCACTTCTTGTCGATCACAAGATTTGGCCTTAGTTCTGGCAGGGCAAGGCGCAGAAATAGAACATTTCAGATGTGTGTTTTTAGCGTAATTTTTAAAAGATTTTTTCGACCATATGGCTTGGCCAGGCTGGTTCTTTCAATGTGACTGAGGACTTGTAGTTAGAAAATATAGCACGAAGGCAGATAAATATAATATGGCTCTTGATAAGGTGTTAATTGTGCAAGAAACAACACTCTAGATATCCAAATATGGTCTAGTCCATGAGGTAATTTTGTTTAATAATGTTAACATGTGCACTTTTGAGTTTAATTGAAAGATTACATTCGTATTTGGAAACACAGTAATTCAATTTTGTGTGTGCCCCCTTTTGGTATAATGTTGCTGTTACATGTATAGAGCCCAAGAGATTGCATGAGAGCGATATAGCTACTCTGTCCTATTTGCACTTTGATACTTTCTTATGTCATATGAGCACTAATGTTTCCTCTTACTGAATCAGATACATTCTCCTGCACAAGCCTTCAGCTGCAGATTGGTCTGAAGATTTCAGAAAAAAGTTCATCACCTTCTTACAGGCTTTCTTTGCCTTCTTAAAGCTAATGCAGGTATGGATTCCTATCTATGCACAATGTATACCATGAGTAAATACGAAAATAATCAATTTTAAGAAATACATGTATGTGTTATCTCCCATATCATGAAACGTGTACGACAGAAATAAAGATGTTATATGTTATCACCCCCCGTGCTTTGTGAAATTTATAATAATGGTACATTACTAGGACCAGTGACATTAATAAAGTGAGTTGCTGTATTTTTTTAATGTACACTTTTGTAACATTGTATAAGAACTTTTGAATAGTTGTGCTGTGGTTTAAGGAATATAAAATGTGCACCATACTGCCACAGGTTATTGAAGACACTACGGGGAAATGAAAGAACACAAAAGTGGCATAGCCAGAAGCATGAAGCAAAGTTCTTTCATCTTCCTGCCAGATTTCAATAACTTGTGGAGACACAGACAAGCGTTTGCTACTCATTTATAAAATGTTTGTGTTGCTGTGGGTAAAATCAACAGTAACAAAGGAAATGGGTGAAGAATGTGTTTAAAACAGTCTGATGAAACTCTAACTTCTCACAGTGATTGCAAATTCACAAAAGCAACAAAACAATAACAACAGACCAGTCAATCAATGATCAGTTAAATAAGTGACGATTTAAATTCATTAATAATTCATCAAGGAGACACAAAGGAAATCAATGTTATAACGTGTTTTGGAATTGTGTTGAAAAGCTGCTGGGATTTGCAAACGTTAATTCTCAACAAACATTTTGATTTGTTGACAATCTATATCAAATACTCGTCACATGTCAAACAGCATGAGCTCCATTGCACATCATGTTTTTCATCACTGTTCTTGGTGTGTGATATGTAGATGGTAAACACTCCTTAGTGTTCCTTGAACGAGAACGTTCTTTATTTCTCTACCAATTTATTAATAATTTTAGTGTTAGTACATTTACTGAATTTAGACTGTATGTCTTGCAGTACACGATCATCAGATTTTTACTGGCAGCTCTTTTGCTACTGTTAGGGTTAGGCTTAGGGCAACATAATACTGATCTTGACGCCAATGGACAGATTTTGTGGAATAACTTGTCCATAAGAATAAAGAATAGTCCTAGTTTCTACAGTAAGTTATTCGACACGGGATGGATCTTCGTTTCAGACCTATACAATGTAAAGAAATTAAAACCTTTTAACTTCTGGTGAGAAGAGGGGCCTTCCTTTGACACGAAATATTTGAATGGATGGCTCTCATAGATGCAATTCCTGTGTCATGGAAGAAAGAATTACAACAATCGAGTGTGAAGAAACTTCACTTAAATGACAATTATATACAACTTTTAGTCTCAAAACAAGTTTATAACCATCTCTGTAGTGAGAAGTTAGTTCCGCCATCAACGAAGGCATGGATAAAAAGTAAATTCGATATTAACGACGCTACTATGAAGATTATGTGTACGATTCCTTGTCAAGCCACAGTGTATAGAAAAGCTAAAGAACTACAGTACAAAGTCCTTAACAAATATTTAGCAACAAATGTTGTACAAATGAATATAGGATTAATAGAGAATGATGCTTGTACCTTCTGTGAGATACTTCCCGAGGAACTACAACATATTCTCTATGACTGTACTTTTGCCAATAATTTTTGGAATGACTTTTGTACTTGGTGGAATACACATACCACAAAGAAGATTTGTCTCTCGTATCGAGACATTTTATTGGGATTTCAACTGGATAACCCTCCTGCCCTACTAAATGCTTGCTTGTTATATGGATGCGCTGCCTCTGACAAAAATAAAATAAATGAAATAAAAAAGAAATGAGGTCTACTAGAAACATCCTCAGAAATGGGCTTATTATCCTTTAATCTAGCTTTTTTGGTTTTCCTTGCGCAAAACTGCAATTATAATTTTATTATTTTCCTTTTGTGTATGCACGTTTAAAAAATTGTAACTATATGTAAAACATGTAAAATATGTAACCTTTATTTAGTTTATGTAACCTTATGTTTGTAAAAAAATTCTAATAGTGAATAAAAGAATAATAAAATTGTAAAAATGTTTAAACAAATGTTGCTACTGTGCTGCATTTCTGTTGTGCACTATCTATATCGTGTGTTGTAGGGAATGGATGCTACCACTCGCAAGACTGGGCGTCATATTGAGACTGAACCAGACTGGGAACCAGCTTTCAGTTTGCAGCTGCGTTTAATGCCCATCCTCAAACTCATTGGCGACTGGTGCACCACTGACGTAAGTACACTTGAACTTCTCCATCCCCTAAACTAGAGCTCTAAGAGTCCTTCCATCTGTGCTGAGTATTCTTATTTATTTTGAACATTACTATTGGGCGTTGAATTGAAAGAGAGTTCATTCAAATAATTTGGGCGTGATAGAAAGCAGACAAGTGGGAATTCTTTGCATTTTCATTGCTATCTTGCTTGACTGTGTTCAGATCTCTGATGTTTCAGAATGTTGTGAAGAAATCTAATATTCAAATTAGATTCTACAGTAGCTTCATTATAATTATATTATAATTGTACTTTCAGTTGTCAATATACAGAACTTCAGTGTTGGAAGCGATCAAGACTCTTTTGGAAGTGAGGAAGAAACAGAATGAAGAAATTGTAATGAAACATAAAGAAGGTTTGTTATATTCCTCCCTCAATGTGGCCCCCACTTTAATATAACAAAATGTTGGATGTTTCTACATTATAACAATGGGTCAACGAAGTGTCAGCAGAAAACTGAAGAATCCAAACGCTAACCACTAGGCCACCACCTTTCCTGGGTGGCTTCTTTGTACATGTATGAACATGTAAACATCTTTCCCAGTGTTTACATGGAAGCAGTTTGTAACTCTCGACAAGTTTATACATATTTTGTATTCTTTTAGCTGATCGGATGCCGTTTCTTATTGCCTGTACACCACGATATATGAAAGATAATACAACAGCTGGCTCGGTGTGTAAATAATTTGTTAACTGTTTTAAAAATGTTAGTATATGTAGTGAACAGTTGAACACATGCATTAATTGTCTTCCTATTATTTTCCTTTTTATAGTATTTGGTCGTGGATACAAGCTTTTCCAGTACGATGTCTCGTGTTCGCCAGTGTCAATCCATTTGCCAGTATCAAGGTTTCTCTCAGGTACAGTGAAAAGAGCACAACCTTGTTTTTGCATTATGTCACATATGTCGTCATGTACCAGCTGGTGAAAATCACAGACAAAAGCAAATCTTGGATTAGTTATGGCGACTACTGGCGTTGATGTTGCCTCATCAATATTCAGAGCTTGTTACTGCTGATAGATTGAAGTGTGATGTTAGTAGTTACATACATTACAGAAAGTGATTGCACACAGGAACTTTGAGGTGCAGTACAGGGATGAAATGTGCAAGATGTATTTGCTATTGTGTCGGAGCAGAGGGGCAGTAGGGTATAGCAGTTGTTCAGTAACGAGTTGCTGAAGGTTCCTTCTTGGTTTCAGGTTTACTTTTGGCTTGCGATAAGTTCAATCTGTCATTCTTTGAGCTATTTAGTTTTGACAGTGAGGTAAGTAATAAAGTAGCTGTTACATTATCGTATATTAAGTTGACTGAACACAGCTGCACAGTTTTCAGTGAAAGGGAGGTACAAGAACTTTAAATCAGTTCACCATACAAACTTCAATATATAATTTATATTTACTCACTACTGGATTTGTTCGAAAGTGGGTTAACCTTGACCCAGGGTTAAAATTTTAACCCGCAGTTTGGTTTACCTCATTATAGACTGATTTGGGCTGACATGTTGGACTTATGTAATTGGGTTTCCGAGATACGTCAAAACTACTTAATAAGCACCATATTCCGTATTCCTCAAGGATGAAATTTCCATTTCAAATTTGGCCTAACCCTGGGGTAAAGTTAACCTACTTTCGAACAACTGGGCCCTGAAGGCTATTATTAGAGGTATGTCATTGCCATGGTAACAGTATGGCATTCTAAAGGAGAGCAAAAACGTTTTATTCTGATATGTCTTTATAATCTGTTGGAATATCTCAATGTCAAGTGTAAGAACTAAAGAATCATCACATATACACCTGTGATGCTTGTGTCAATCATTTAACTGTGTTCAGGTACCTTAACTTGTTGCTTTGGCTGACTTTCAATTCAAAAGTTAGAGCCAGTAATCCGGTTGTTGTAGATAGTAATATAACGGTACTTGCATTTGCGAATCAGGACAACCGACTAAAACTATTCCTGGTGGAGTATCCTCTCCGCACTCTGGCCATGGTGGCACAAGTACATGCTGGCATGTGGAGAAGAAATGGTTATGCAATTATTAACCAGGTAACTCAAATGTCGTAGTAATTGTAAGTCGTATTTGTTTGATTTATTAACGTTATATCATTTAGAATGTTGCAAGTCAGCACATCTCACACGCTCCATGTCTTAGTCAATAAAAAGAAATCGTTTGGTTGCATTGAATTGAAAGACCAAATGTTAGTAGTGATTAAACCTCCCACAGACAAATTGCCTTTGTGTCTATGCAAAGTTGAAATATATAATTAATAGCATTGAACTTGTGTTCCATTTGCTATATGGAACATGGAATCCAGAACACAAAAGACTGAAATTCAGAAACTAGAGCCTGACATACAGAATTCAAAGAGCTGGAATCCAAGATCCAGAATCTAGGAATATAAGTCCAGAGGCGATGTGTCAATAATTTTGCATCCACCCTGTTAAGACAGCTTTCATAAAACCATAAATGCCCTATCTTTTGAACCAGTTAATAAAAACTGACAACGTGACATCTCAAAACGTTGAAGATTGCGTTGAAATTTAGAATTTGGTGTTTAATAATTCAGTAGGACAATGTTCACTATATGCTGTTCCTCCAAGGTACATCATTACCAGAATGTCAAGTGCCGAACAGAGATGTATGATAAAGACGTCGTTCTCCTTCAGGTAACATCATCCAGTCTACTTTTTCTACCAATAACTATTAAACTTAATGACAAATTCTGAGTCTCTAACTCTTAAGTTGCATGTTATTCATCCACTATTTTCATATCAGCTTCTCATGCAGCCAGTACCAATACCTTATGAACTTTCTCAGTCACGTTTTATTATTTTTTCAAATCTTTTTTCAGTTAACATCCTTTCATGTTAATATAGCTTCAGGTCCCCTTCAATTACAAATCAGTGCAGTTTGGCACCTTCTCAACCATGGAAAATGCCCAAATAAAGACATCACAAAAACTTCATTTGCTCATTTATTTATTTTTTTCAAATCTATGTTCAGATTTAAGTTCTAAATATTTATAACACTGAAACAGTTTTGGGCCCACTTTAGTGACAATTAGCAAACAATATCACAATTGTTTTCAGTAATAGACATTGTTCCAGTGAAAGTACCTGAACTAGATTAATGAAAATGTTGCTGTATCTATTTTTACTATGAAACAATGTGTTGACGCTGGAAGTGCACGTATGGTCACTTCTGCCACTTTTGTAAATCATTTTATATGTAATCAACTTTTTGTTTCATTTTATAGGCAGCTGCTTCATTTATGGAGAGTGATTACTTCCTGATTGACGTGCTTGACAAGTTCGGTCTTGTTAAGTGGTCTATGTAAGTTTGGTCTTGTTAAGTGGTCTATGTGAGTTTGGTCTTGTTAAGTGGTCTATGTAAGTTTGGTCTTGTTAAGTGGTCTGTGTAAGTTTGGTCTTGTTAAGTGGTCTATGTGAGTTTGGTCTTGTTAAGTGGTCTATGTAAATTTGGTCTTGTTAAGTGGTCTGTGTAAGTTTGGTCTTGTTAAGTGGTCTATGTAAGTTTGGTCTTGTTAAGTGGTTTGTGTAAGTTTGGTCTTGTTAAGTGGTCTATGTAAGTTTGGTCTTGTTAGGTGGTCTATGTAAGTCTGGTCTTGCGAAGTGGTCTATGTAACATTGGTGTTGTTAAATGGCCTATGTAAGTCCGATCTTGCTAGGTGGTCTATGCAAGATTGGTCTTGTCAAGTGGTTTGTGTAAGATTGGCCTTGTCAAGTTATCTTTGTTAGTTTAGTTTTGTTAAAGTGGTCTATGTAAGATTGGTCTTGTTAAGTGATCTGCGTAAGATTGGTCTTGTTACAGTACCATCTGCGCAATTCATACAGGATTCGGTATGAAATTTAAACAAAAAAGATCCCAAAACCCTAGGGGTGAGTCAGAAAGAAGATTTAATGAGATTGTGGAGTTTAGAAATTGTACGTCTCTTGTTTATTATTTTTGCGAATATCATTTGGGACGTCCTGAAAATGATCGCAACGGAACTTACTAATAGTAATCAGGCCAAAAATAGAATGCGCTAAAAGCAAGAAAACCCACAAATTATCAAAAGTGAACGGAAATTTATGCGAACCAGCGTTACTTGTATGATAAATGGAAATTTGTTCTAAACGATTGTTTAGAAAAGCTTTAATTTAAATCAATGGTACACGAACAAATGTATTGTTATTTAAATATTTCCAAGTACATGTGTTTGAGTCAATATCCAAAATTTAATTTAGACCAATTTTATTAAACATGAATGGTTTCTTCAAACTTGAGTTTGTTTCAAATTTAGATCATTATGAAACATCCGGTTGAGATATTCTTCTTAATCACTAACTTTAATACATTACAATTACTGGTGTTTGTGTGCATGCCAAATTCAATATAAAATATAACATTCTATGATTGCATTAAATATTGTAATAATATGCTGCAAGGAATTGACTGAAACCTTTTCTTTTTTACTCGGTTTAGTGCCAATATGAGACTCTTTTGCGTAAGTCGAACCGAATATAAATGCATATAGCTTGTATTTCTCAATGGCAGTTTAGATTTGTTGCTGTCGCTGTCAACAAGTTGTCAACATTTCAAATAATTATGGCGAACGCTGCCAAAACAAAATACATTGACATCAAATGTTAACAATTAACCAATTTAAATTTAAACGATTTTCCAATATAGTATGAAATGAACATCACTTCTGATTTCAAATTCGAGTCACAGTATGCACTGCATCTGTAAGGAATTTGAAAGTGTTCGTCTGTTTGCCTCTTTTCAGATTATTATAATGTTCTGGCAGGCTTAATCGCATGTTAACCATTTCTTTTCCATTTTTTTTATAAGACAGTCGTGAGTCCACATCACCTGGACACACTTGAGTGACTCTGCCAATTACTCAATGATGTGAAAATTATTTTGCCACATGCAAAGTTCACAACCGTTAGTGACATTACAAACCAACACTTCCTGAGTTGAAATGTGAACATTTTATATTTCAAAATAAACGTGCAGCACATCCTACCACACTACATTAGTGGTGTGTGTATGATTGGTCTTGTTAAGTGATGTATACAAGAATGGTATTGTTAAATGGTCTGTGTAAGATTGATCTTGTTAAATGGTCTGTGCAAGATTGGTCTTGTTAAATGATCTATGCAAGATTGGTCTTGTTAAATGGTCTGTGCAAGATTGGTCTTGTTAAATGATTCTAGAAATGTGCAACAATACTTCATAGTAATTTGAACTTGAGATGTGTTTGCATATCCAAGATTCATATCATAAGTGGAGGAAAATAGATTATGTTTCTCGTTTGAATAGCTAAATGTCATTCAAAGTATACAGATAATATACATTAAACAGGACATTTAATTTCACTGACCAATCATTTAAACAATGTCAAACTCCTATCCCATTGCTGTCTTTGTTCGGAGATGTTCCAAACAAAAGGTCATAAACTTTGTTTAGATAAACGACCACATTAGACACCTTTTTGACAAATCAAGGTATCCTAGCGTTAGTTAAATTACAGTTGATACATACGTTGAAGAAATAGGTCATCTTTCTCAAAACAGGTTCCGGGTCTATCAAATTTCAATTTCTGCCGTCAGTTGTCATTTTGTAAATTTCAGTCATATTTGCACTCCTAACCCTTATTGGGGAGTTGAACAGCACAGGTGGCAAATAATTACTACCATGCTAATAAAACAATAGTAATAATATACATTGTTTAGCATTGAACAGCGCTTATATAAAAAGAATCTAGAAATATAAGTATAAAATATAACAATAACAAAACTAGAGAGAATGTAATTTAATTTAATTATATTTATACATCCCTTGTAGGCCAGACTTTGATGACAGCAAATGTGATCAGGTGAGCAGCAAACAAATTGTGGTGGCTGAACATAGTTTCACAAGTTTGAAAACACTCTTCTCTTGTTTTATGTCTTCATATTTGGACGGCTGTTAGATAAGATGTTAGTGATTGCATCTGTGTTCTATAAAATACTTACATTTCCATGGTAACCATTAACACCCAAACCACCTTGTTGATTTTAAAAAACATCACGATTATCAAATTTACTCAATTACCTTTTCGAATTTTACAAAATTATTATTCACAACTAAAATTAAGACCATTTCAGTGTTGTTAGAAATTTCTGACAAACAGTATCTAAGATAAATATGTGTAATGGGAAAATTAAGGTAGTGGCAGCCTTATTGTTTTCTCTGGTAGATTTGTCCAATAAAAACTCTTGAACAATTGCCCTATTTCACTATTACATCACAGTGTTTCCATGAGCTGTGGGATGCGCATATACTAGCTGTGTTTCTCCTCTCTGCTTCTCATTATATTTTGGTTGTGTGCTTCATTTACTTGTGCTAAACATTTGCTCCGTTAGTTGTATTCTGTAGACCTGCCATAGAAAGTAGCGCAATAAGAATAACTTCTCCTTCTCCTTTTCCTCCTATTCCTCCTCCTATTCCTCCTCCTATTCCTCATCCTCTCCTCCTCCTCCTCCTCCTCCTTCTTCTTCTTACTATTATCGTAGTGATAGTAACGTGTATTAGTTCACGTCAAACCTTATACATGTATACATATGAACTGGTAAATAACATAGCATAATAGTCAAATGGAAATGGAGATCTTTCCCACTAGACGTTGGTCTTCATATATTGAATTTTATGAGAGTTTACTCTTCTAAGATCGAATTATTACCGTCTAAAATGCTTAGGAAATTCGTAAAGTACAGTATTATTTGAACGTGCTTAGTCCTGCAGAGAAAACGAGTAAAGCATTAATAAAATGTCAATCCTCCCCCTCCCCCCACAAACAGATTAGACATAATTATATATATAATTTTGTACACAGTGTGCAATATTTGTGGTTGACAAAATTACTATCAGTCAAAATGTAATTTCCGTATATCGAAAAGATAGTAGCTCTATGCTGTAGGTAGATATTCCAACCGATTTAAAATCTAGCACACAAGTACTTGACTTGTATTGAGACCTGTCAACAGTGCACTGCATGACACGACCTTAGGTCATGACTAAAGACTGAAGCGTACAAGACATTGAATCATCCAATAGGTTCAACATATCTGTAGCACGTGTGGATTTCCCTGTCAGTTTTTATACTTAATTGTTCTGGCAAGAAACAAGGTTTTAGTAAACAAATTAGCCTTATTTCAAATTATCATCCCCAGTTGATATGAATATCACAATTCTGTAGTTATATAAAAGTTCAACATCTAGTGATTTTCTCATTGGTTTCTCCTCATGGATTGCTATGGCTATATAAATATTACGTTACTCAATTGCCATACACTGCACATAAATCCATTCTTACCAACTGCTTGCCTAAAGCACAGTGTAAATGCATAGTCACTTATTTCTGAAAATATCTTGCTAAATACCGAAAATGGTGGAGTTCTACCAATTTGTGTTATATCATAATAATAATAATTCGATACTCTGCAGTGGTTCTTGACAATTTCTGCTTGCACAAATCAAATTTGTTATTTCCATTATGGTTATTATGACGTTATCATCTGATTGTTATTAGTGCTTGTTATTTTTATTATAACCATTATCTGTTTGTTTTTAGGACAAGTTGAGCCAAAAGATGACAGTTGCTGAGGAATTCCTTCATCTTATTGTTGTTGTTATTGGTGAGAACCATTTCATGAGTCACTCTCACATTAAAACTTTATTGTCTATAAAGGTAGACACAAATACGCGTAGAAACAGTTGTACAGCTGAGTAATACAGGCTGTACTTATACACACATCCAATAATCAAGGAAAGGAAATTAAAGATGTCATACAGACAAATACAATTAGTAGTGGACGAGTTTCAAAGACCTTTCAGATAGTATGCACATTGTGATTGTTTGTGGTTATGTACTTAAAACATGTACACCCTCGAAGCATGAATCAAGTGGAAACATAAGGGGCAGTGCACATGTAGCAAACCAAGAGAAAACCCTTTCCTAACTTTGGTTTTAAACATTTTTAGTGAACAAAGTTAGTTTTCGAGGCCCAGTAAGGTTTCTACAAACATAGAAATAAAGTTAATATAAGTAAAACATTGTTGCAAAACCTCTTCAAGTTTCTCACTACATCAGTCAACATCTGTATAATGTAGTGCATTTTACATGTGACATATTTAAATTAATAGAGGTCGATAATGAACTGAGAACCTAGCTCAGTGCATGTGTACTGCAAGAATTAGTATTTATTCCAAAAACTTCTAAGGTTATCCTTTTGCAACAAAAGAATTGTATGTTGGTTAGTCTATCGAGTAGTGTATTGTCTTGATTGTTCGTTGTTCATGTCCCAGGTGAGCGTTATATTCCAGGAGTGGGAAGAGTGAAAGGGGATGACTTCATGAGACGAGAGATCATTCATAAACTCGCTATCAAGCCTATGGCACACAGTGAGCTGGTCAAAGCTTTACCGCTCCCTGACTTTGATGTAAGCACATCAGTATTAGAGTACATTATAAAATAGCGTGGATATAACATGCACTCGGATTGTATAACGGAAGGCAAAATAGGTGTTTATATCAGAGGATAAAGACACTCGTTTTATATTTGTCTCATTCTTATATTATAAATGTAATAAAAAATTAGAATAAACACGATGAAAGTTGTAGAGCACTTAAAAGGCAAGAGAAACACTTGGCTTTACCTCATGTTCCTACAACATTTGGAGTGTTTTTATCATAGTTTATGGACACTTGCAGCCATTTTATATTGCTTAAGTGATGCTTACATGTATCAGCACACTTTTTCAATTCCAAACACTTGAATGAATGTCTGAACAGAGAAATCTTTGTCCCAAGCATCCAATCATGAACTCATGGATAACAGCAGTTAACTTTTGTGCCACAGATTGTGATAATCAGCTCATAGTTCTGTTGGTAAAATACAATTAATATTTGTTGTTTGTTAGGTGTAGTTATTAACATAAACTAGCTTTGACTAGATAAGTTACCAGTATTAAAGTAAAATTTATTGGCAGTTAAATAAAGGTATTATTAATTTGTTCATATTAGACAGAGATGGAACATTTAAATGGAGTTGATGGTATTATAACTTCAGTTGCAAAATTTAGGTAAGTACCTGCATTTTTAGCGCATTGATATTGACTCGAAATATGAGGATTTCAAAATTGTTAGACAGATTCACACATAAAGCAAAACTATATAGTGGAATACTACTCACTGACTGGTTGTGTCTCTTATGACAAAGGAGTGACTGTGACGTCATTACCAGAATTGTTGGAGCTTCTGTGAAAGTTGTGGTGTAAACATGTCAAAAATGTGTGCAGTTGTCAGTTGTTCTAAAGAAAACGATAAAAAAGCCGGAATATCAATCCAATATATTCCATGCACCTTTCTAGCTTGTTTACACCATAACTTTCACAGTTTAGTGACAACTACAATTCAAGTTCCAGAATCTCCAAAAATTCTGATAGTGGCGTCACAGTGAACTGGGACCCATTCTTCCTTCTGCATGGTCAT
This sequence comes from Epizoanthus rinbou, assembly GCA_025505405.1. Taxonomy (NCBI): domain Eukaryota; kingdom Metazoa; phylum Cnidaria; class Anthozoa; order Zoantharia; family Epizoanthidae; genus Epizoanthus; species Epizoanthus rinbou. Next base: position 13,256 of record JANVCH010043323.1, read on the forward strand.
TTTGAACCGGAAGTGATTTTTTGATGTTTGAACACTTATTGCACAAAAAAGAAAAATATTTTTTTTGTTACTTAGTGCTGTGTATATGTTATATACACAGCAGTATCATGGCATTTAGCACATGTGCAGGTAAACTCTCCCAAAATCGATACAAATTATACGCTGTGTTTCCCAGTACAGTACTTGATCAGATGGCCTGTTTAAGTAAGCAATTGAGGCATATTGTAGAAATGTCTTGTGACAAAAATGTATTGTTGGATTGGCCCTGGTTGTTCAAAGAGTGGCTAGCGCTATCCAGTAGATAAGTGATAACTATTTAGCTTATTTTATCCACTGGATAAGGATTTGTCTGCTGGATAGCACTCCCCACTCTTTGAACAACTGCGGCCTGTAGAACAAATTATTAAAATAATCACAAAATTCTGAACCTCGACAAACCTGTTTGGGAGTTTTAAAAAGTCTGCTGAAAATCAAAAGCAGCGACTTGCAGCAAACAGACACAGCTGAAACCAGAATGTGAATGTCAGTGTGCAGTTCAATCTTCATCACTTTATCTGGAAACAAATGAGCATGCAATTATTCAACATAAAACAATCTTTTATTTCACCTATTTCATTCGATAAAAATATTACAGTACAATAAAATACATGTAGGAAAGGCTTGCAATTATTTAAACGTGGCACCAGAGAACATCCTACTCTCTATGCGGTGTTGGTTGTCAGTTGAGGTCATAGGAGCTAGAATTGGTCTTTTTTTCTACCGTCCATTTGTTTCAGCCAAAGGAAAATGTAGTGACCAATTATTAGTGACCAATAACACAGGTTATTTATCCTTGTCTATTTCTATTATTGTGCATGTTTGTGTACGTATTGTTTAATCAAATACTGTGTCCTTGAAGAAATTGGCATTGTTTTCGACAGTGCAGACTGGGTTCCTGCAAAAACTGAATGTATACCAATAGTTCTGGTTTTTTAAAACTTACGTACATGGAGAGTGTTTGTCACAGCATTGAATTAAAACATTCCATGTGTTTAGTAGTCTAGGGATGGTAAGTCGAAGTTCTAACCTTCCAAATATGGTACAGGTCACACACTTTTGCCACAAATGCTAACAGAAAATTATCTCTCAATCCAACAATAAAGTTTGTGGGGCACTTTGGTACGAAATTATTTCATCAACAGGTAATCATGCAATAGTTTTCGCTGTTCTTTATTTGGTACAAATACAGCTTATTTCATTGCTGTGGGAATCAATATTCAGCCAATAGCTTGTCACTATTAATATAAAGACAAAAATCATTATTTTTGTGCTGATGCATTCCAGATTTTGTCCTCCTGCTCTGCTTTATTATATTCCTTGTCCACGCTTTTGTCAGCCAACTTTTCCTTACAGAATTGCACAGTTTGTCAGAATATGTGTTATTGCAGTGTTCAACCTGTCCTAGATTTAATCTCAACTACATGTTTTCATAATAATAATAATAATAATAATAAAATATTTCTGTAGCATGCATATCCACATATTTGTTCGTGGCGCTTTACAATACTAATATAAAATTTGATAAAAGGGATATAAAACTATGAAAATAACACTGGTAAAATTATCCATATTTATCATGGTTGCAATTTGGGGCAGGTCTTTATTTTATTGCAGGTGGGAGCATGGGTGTTAAACCTCGTAGGGAACTTCATGGCCTATTGTATCAATGCTTTTTTTAATCTGGTTTTTGACGTCGTTGCTTTAGGCGGAGTCTATGACAGAAGAACCACATTCCTGAAAGATGTTACTGAGGAATGGTCGGAATTCAGGAATATAAACAACATTAAATCTCATGTAAAAGGAGTCTGGTGCTAGGATTGTGAAACCTGAAGTAATAAGATAAGTGGCGTTGCAAAAATGTGAAGGTTAGAAAACGGAAACTCGCCTTAATGATCTAGTACAGTTTGTACAATGTTCAATGGAGTTATATTTCCGCAAAATGTTCAGGCAAAAGTGAACTGGTGGTCTAATAGCGTTGTCTCAGCAGTTCCTTTCATTTGCCGCAGCACTGAAATCCAGAGGTACTTTCTTTAGGTAAAATACATCGTCAACTCGTGCTCCAGTGGGATAAATAAGTAGTTCGGGTCGACGGGGCGTGCCTTACTCTTGCCCCTTTCGGGATGTCACCAAAAGAAAACAAGAGTTATATTTATCATTTCACTTTTACTAAATGCAACAACAACAACAACATTTTATTAAATGTACACATATATCTATACTATAGATGACTCGGTATATGTCACCTCAGTTATTTTCATTGATTTCTCTATCAATATCATAAAATTATATACAAAGGCAGCAGTAGATCTGCATATAAACAGTTCACCACTGTTAAATAGAAACATTTATTTCTAGTTTTTATCCAGATGTATAAAGTGATTATATTTTGCAGTTAATTCTTCAAAAAATTGTTTACGTACATCGTCGTAAAGACTGCAGGAGAACAGAAAATATGTTTCGTTTTCTATTTCATTTGAATGAAATGCAAACTCGCATAACAACGATATACTTGCACCGCGTCAGTCAGCGGTCCGTACAGTGATTGCAGAAAAAGGCGGAACTGGCTAGCCCCGGTGTCAGCAGTGCGTGTATCATAAAACATATCGTTACATTCAACCTGCTATCAAGATCACATCGGAACCATTTCTTGGTAAATTATTATGCAGTGGGATTCCTCCAATCAGGACTCTGTGTTATTAGCTGGGGTAGTCAGACAATTCGATGACGTTATTGTCAGTGGTTTTAGATAAACATTTTATAAACGGAAATTGTACATTTCTAAATAGGTGTTCATGAATTTAAATTTATCGAGCTTTATTATTTTTGATTGCCGAAAGGAATCAACAGAGTCCTTCGAGTCGCTCATAGTGATACTCCAAGGCATGACCCAAGGGAAATAAAACAAATATATTATCGATACCTCTAGGACCAGTAAAATGCACCTTCTACAATTTGTACAGATTTATATATTAAATGAAGATTAAGTCAAAGTCTAACATTCTAGCTAATGTTTAATTTTGATCTGGAAGTAGTTTTATTAAAACGAATTTCAAATTCTGAAGAGCTATCTTCCGGAAATTAAACTGAACAAAGCAGACTATTGTCTTCGCCGAAAATCGGCGGAGACAATAGCACTGTGTTCTATTTGAATTTACTCCAGGGACTTGGCGAGCAGAACAAAGTAAAAGCAACCTAAGATTTCTAAATATTATTTAGAAATGTATAGTTGATTTGAATCCGACTTCCGTGGTAAAAGCTCTTTGAAATCTGATTTTTGTCATCGTTGCTTTAGGCGGAGTCCGACTATGACAGAAGAACCAATGAAGACAAATTAAATATATTACCGCTACCTCTAGCACCAGTAAAATGCACCTTCTTCAATTTGTACAGATTTATATATTAAATGAAGATTTTTTTAAAGAACTAAAAATCAGGGCAGACCGCTGTGTGGATTTTCAAAGATATCCCATAATTTCTTTTAAGTCGATTTGTTGTTGCGAATGTGATTCTGATATCAATTGATAAAGGAGGTATGTAGCCCACTTCCTGAGATGCTTTCTAGTTTTAATTCGGTATTTTTCTCTGTTGTTTAAACGGATTTCGAATTCTGAAGAGCTATCTTCCGGAAGTTAAACTGAACAAAGCAGGCTATTGTCTTCGCCGAAAATCTGCGGAGACAATAGCACTGTGTTCTATTTGAATTTACTCAGTCCCAGGACTTGGCGGGCAGAGCAAAGTAAAAGGAACCTAAGATTTCTAAATATTATTTAGAAATGTATAGTTGATTTGAATGCGACCTCTGTGGTAAAAGCTCTTTGAAATCTGGTTTTTGACATCGTTGCTTTTGGTGGAGTGTATGACAGAAGAACCAATGAAGACAAAATAAATATATTACCGCTACAATGATATATATTCATTAGAACTAAAGAAGTCATGAATTGATTCATAAATTGTAGTTTCGACATTAACATTAAGTACGTCAGTCGAAGAAAAGTGTGGACTTAATTTATGCTTTTGAACTTATTTGGAATGTAAGGAAGAAATGTAAGAAAACGGATGTAAGAAAACGGATATCTATAAATTGGTGTTTGTCACTGTTTGCGAACAAAATAATTAAATCTTGGAGTAATCAGAACAATTCCTCTTAGGAGCTGTCCCGATTTGATTTTCAGTCAGTTCAGTGGGAGAGAGAGGTTGAAGAATTTTGAAAATATACAAGATCACTGAAAGTTATGAAGAAAAAGAGGAAAACACAAATATAAGAACCAGCCCGCTATTTGGACAACCAGCCCGCCACCTAGCTTCTCATCCTCAACACTCCTTCTCTTGGCAAGCCATCCTGTCTGTTCATTCCTATTCCCACCGCCGAATCATCGAAGCACTACTAATTGCCAAACACCACCCTACACTCAACCAACAAGTCAAAGCCTTCCCATTATCCTTATTCCCTATGGGAATTACCTGAAACAATTAACCTATCTGACTACAAATACTCAGTTCT
>JANVCH010043324.1:0-11319 GCA_025505405.1 Epizoanthus rinbou
CGTGGTTTAGTTACAAACAATCTATTGACACATGGTCAGCCGCGGAGGCATAACTTTATTCTCCATGTAAATATTTATCTGTATTTTACTTCTCAACTCGTACAATGAGCCGTCAAATGATACAATCTGATACGGTATTAGTCAATTAGGGACTTTGATTTGGAGATTGATATTTGGCACTGATATATGACGTTATAACATGAACACGCGGTGGTCCAAGGATTGAAATAGATGTCGATTCGCGCCAAAACATTCACCGATATTTGTGACGCTTCCATTTCATGCGGGCCTGGCAGTTTTCTACAAGTCAGACAATCTGATACGATATTGGTCAATTGGGGAGTTGGATTTGGAGATTGGTATATAACACAGATATATGAGGTTATAACATGAACACGCGATGGTTCAGGGGTTGAAATAGATGTCAATTCAATGAATCAAAAACTTGTCACTAGCACTGTTCCGTTTCTTCCGCCCGGCAATTTTCTACAAGTCACATGTAAGGGGCGGACCACTCATTAGAAAAGTGATGGGGAGGGTGGGAAATGTTTTGCTTGCACGATATTTTTTTCCACTCCATCTTGTTTGCAGGAATTTGAAAGAAATTGAACGATTTTTTATGGCATTTACCCCATGCAGGAATTTTTTTTAAAAGTATATTTGCCTTGCACGATTTTTTTTCCCACTCCCCCATCACTCAGTTTTCTAATGGTCCGTCCCTAACGGTCATATTTACGTGTCGATGGCCTATGATGTCACTGCTTCAAAATTATAACTTCTTTTGAGGACTTGCGTCAGTAGAAGTTAAGCGCAAAGAACACAACTGACTTCCTTTACGACTTCAAAGTTGCCACGCAATCAGCTAATGAGATCAACAAACACTTATCATAAACGCAACTTCAACAGATTTTCCTTCACACTAAGATTTCAACAGTTTTAACCAATGGTGTAACGTCCATTTCGATCGGCATAAATTATGCAAATTCAATAGGAACCCCAACTCCACCGACGATCCCCTCTGTTGCTCTGACGATATCGGCAGGCTAGTGCTCGGAACGTCGGCTCAAATCTTCTGAGAAACACAACACATCAACATTTGATTGATAAATCTAATCATCTGGAAGTGTGCACGTTATCTAGTTTTTGAACAGATGAATTTGCCTAAAATGAGAACGTTTTCTCACTTTCTGTTTGTTATTGTATTGTATTGTATTGTTTCCTGCCATTGTGACTCAAGCTCTCCCAATTGTTGATTTTTCCGACTCTGCGGGTGAATGTATTCGAAAAGCGAGTTTTAATTAAAATTACAAAATTAAACGGTAAAAAACCCTTTGTCTGACGGTTGACGCGGTAAGATGTTAAGTCGGCTAATATAATTCCCTCCGAAATGTAAAATAGAGGATCTTACATGTCTTGACGTCACTAGAAAGGAAAGCTCCAAATATGGATATGGAGAAAAACGTCACAGACTGATTGGAGAGTAAATGGTAGAAACAAGAATATCCGTTTCGATAAGACATTCGGCGTTAGGGATCCATTTGTATGATAAAGGCACGTATCGTTTTCTAACTATTCAGCTCTTTTCAAGTGCACGGTAACAAAACAGGATTTACTTGTCACTCGAATACTGATAAATCGAACTCCTGGATAGAAAATGCCTATGGGAAAATTGTTTTAATGGTATTTTAAAAATGTGGCAAACGTTTTGAAAATAGTAATTTGAAATATAAAACCATTAAGTCTAAGTAAAAATATAGAACACATTAAAAAATCGTTGAACTTCACAGCAGATTCTAGGGAAATATTAAATTTAGTACAATAAACAGAATGGAACGTAAAACGTCCTTGAGGTCACGCAAACCGGATATGTACGATAACAGTCTGTTCATATAAACTCGACACATGCGATATGCCTGAGCTGAACTCTCATTTCAAGCCATTAACCTGGTCTGTTGACAAATACAAGTGACTTCTAGTGTTTAACGCAAGAAGCAACTGTTAATAAGTTTTACCGTAAAACACGTTATCCTTTTCACGAAATTTATATGGCTTTGCTCCCTCGATAAAAAAAATCACAATAGAAAAGAAAAACAGATATTTGCTCTCAAGTTTAAAGAAAAGGTGAAAACGTGACTTGAGGCAGACAGAGAAATCGTATTTCCTTTATTTGCTATTTACTAAAAGTAAACACATTTTCCACACGCGATGTAAAACTGACCAATGGAATTATGAAGAAGCGCTGCATGACGTCACAGCAACCCGATGAATGCGCGTTTTATGGTAAATGTTCGTGAGATCGCAAACATTGTCGTGATTCATATCGCTATTAAGTCCTCCGGGCTTATAAAAAATAGACGATGTAATTATGCATATTAGACTACATTTTATGTGGACGTGAACTGTTATAATTGTTCAGACAGAATGGATTAATGTACAGCCGAGGAACATCAATGGAACATCTGTGTTTTCTTATTTGCAAGCAGCCATCAAGAGAAAGTGTGAACAGGTTGTGATACCTGCATGACTTGATAGCGTAACAAAAAGAGATACCGCTTGACACTAGTTCCTCAGAAAAGGCAAACAACCGACTTATTTATCGTTAACAATCCTGCAATTTTGTCACATCACAAAACGTACTAGTCAACCAGAACGTCTCAAACAGCTATGCCTGGAAAACCGAAACTACAGAAAATGAAGTCAGAGAGAGTGATGCGGGTAAGGCAGAGAGCAACCACGACTGTAGTCGGACCTCCGAAGCAGCGGCGAAATTCCAATACCTTGAACCCGTACAGCACCAGAAGTCGCAAATCTTCTTGTCCCGAGATTCTTCTCCGCACAAGAGATCTACAATCCAAGAACATCCACGATTTGGTAAAACTTGTGAAGATGGGCGAAGCAGACTTATTAACACTGGCGTTGATGGGGATATTTCCCCTGCACGAGGCTGTGACCCACGGATTAACGGAGTACGTAGCTACACTCATTCAGTCAGATGGTAATTTTAATGTTCGCACCCCGGAGGGAAAAACGGCTTTAGACATTGCTATGTCGTCTGGAAATTTTGAATGTGCAGAGTTGTTGATCAAGAATGGTGCTTCTGTGGACGCGATACGAGACGGAATTGGAGCATCTGGAAATGTCAACTGATTTGAATTGATGTAAAAACTAAAGGCTGGTCGAGCGAGAATGCCAAAGAAGACGCTATCGTAAAAAAACATGCAAACAGTTGGAAACTGTGCATCTGAAAACTGTTGGGGATATGTGTTTGCTGCGCTTGCGCGATGGAAAATACAACTGATGTTGTACTATATAACTGGTTTCGCCGTCTGTATATCAAATAGTTTGTGTGCGTTTCTTGCCGGTTTTGTTTCAACTCTGCCGCGAACAGGATCTGAAAACGAAAACGGAACTTTTGTCAATGCACTGATTCGGCAAAACGAAATCAGTTTGCTGTATGTTTATTTAACAACGGGTAAGCTCAGCAAATTTGCAACCAGAAAACCACAACGGAACAATGTAAGATTTTATATTAAAACACGGATTTTAATTTGCTTGGTAAATCAGCCGTTTTCAAATTCGGCAACATGTACATAATTTAACGCATAACGTCTTCCATGTTTTCATTTTAATCAGTTTGTTATGTGCCATGTTACAATAAACCAGACTTTTGCAACGCACTTATATGGATTAGAAAAGTATCTGTTTCGCCTATCCATTGACTGCATACAGCTACTTCAGAAAAGCTTGACACTCACAGTGTGTAAAACTGAATACTACGACCGAAAGGTGGAGCTATGCGTTGTAAAAAACTTGCAGTAAATATATATAATTTAATTTTATATATAATATAATTTTTTATATCCAAAGCTTAAGCGCTGCACTGTAACAACGTATCTTTGTTCAAATTTTTTGGCAACCCAAAGTTCCTCATGGTCATTGTATTTACTTTTGCACAGTGTTAACTTTTTTGAAATAGCTTTGAAATAGCTGTATCTGGTTTTAATATAAATGACACAAACTGACAGCACGTAACACCTGTTTTAGTGAAGCATATCTCTCTTATCCTCTATATCAGTCGAAAATCTTACTTGTACTTCTTCCCCAAAGACAATGTCAGTTTCTCCAAGACCAAGTGTTTATAACTTTAAACGTTTTACTAAATTGTGAATAAATGACTGTCTCTGCTCAACCACAGAACAATCATGATTGCCTCTTGAGAACGTGTACATATCCATTACTATGACCTTTGGAGTGGTTTATCTATCATGGGATATGAGTTGTAGTTTCGAATTTTCCTGAAATTTGCGAGCGCAGGCCATGGACTTACCTTTGTAAAAGATATCATAACAAATAACACGTATCTGAAATTCTAAGAAGCCAGATTTGTCAATCGGTTGAATTGCAGTATTCTCAAAATCGATGTTTAGCTTGACAGAACAGACAATGCCGGCCCATGCTAGTACATTCCTGAAAGATAACCTTTCATCAAACTTAAATTCGATGTGTGTCGTCTGTCATAAGTTGGCGAAATGTTGTACATATTTTTATCAACACTATATAGAGATTGGATATCTTGTTGCTTCAGTCGGCCAGTGATTACTATGCTAGATACTTCGACCTTTCAATCATAAACGTGGCCGAACTCTTGTGGAGTCATCAAGCCTTCAATTGCAAGGTTGAAAAATGAGTAACATGTAACCTAAAACATGTACTTGTAAAATAATGTCTTTATAAACGATATTTTCGTCAACGTGTTACAAAGGTAGGGCATTTGTGACGTAAAGCATGATGAAAAAAATTGGGCTGACCTTTATAACAATATGATCGTCAGCACCGCGGAAAGTCAAAACCGCATATGACGAATTCACTAAGGCCCGTCTCCACTAATCCGTTTTCGTTTGAAATTATGAAAACCTTAACGCATAGTTTCTTATGCGTTTGTACCGATCGTCCACATTAAAACGATCGAAACAGATATCTTTAGAAACCGCTCTCCAAAGTAGAGACTTTTGAAAAGGGAGGCATGTTGTGATAGTACGGAAGTTTTCAAAAATGATAACGTCATAAACAGAATTATGGAAGCCCCAGATGGCAAGAATTTTAGAACTTCTGAACATGCGTACTGAACAAAGAAACGTCCGAGAAGTGCCTGGAAACGAAAAGTGAATTACACGCTTTCGTAATCGAGAATTATTACAGGAAAATCGATTACAAAATGACGCAGCTGTTATTACAAAACGCTGCGACCCCTTATTACAAAACGCGTCGTTATTACAAAATGCCGCAGTACACATATCAATAATCGAGAACAGTGTGAAAAAAAGACGCGTAATGGCGTTTTTAAACTGAAGCTCAAGGTCTTTGAAATGTGTTGAAACAATCTTTTCAAATGTAGATTCTCACACAATTTTAAGTGCTGGTTTAGAATGAACGTGTGCAAAAACTCAGCAGTTTTTTCATCACATATCCAAACACATCACTGTATTCATTTCCTTTATGTTTGCTGGAAGAATTATTAATAACTTTTGGAATCTTTGCTAATGAATCTGTTTTACAAAATTTAACAATTATTCTTTGCAGCAGTCAGTTTTGCATGTTTCCCACACTCGATCCTGCCAATCTTCGCCATTTGCCAAATTTAACATAAAGTTTGCCCCAGTTCTGTTGGCTCTGGAACACTGACCTGATAATAACCAAGTGAAAAGTGTTGTACCCGGTGCACTGACGCGTCCAACGTCTTTGCCTTTGCCCCGGCGTTTGTTCCCTTTTCCTAATATAATAATGTGGTTACTCAGTTGTTTGCATCGCTTTGTGTGTGCACCATGTATTTCTGTCACCCAGTTATACTTTGTTGACATCAAATAGCGGAACTAAACCCGGTACACAGGAGAGGAACTGACGGCTGCGCAAATTGCCTCGCGAGGCAGAGAGCTCAGCTGTTTCCTCTCGCGTGCGGCAAAGTTTTCGTGAGAATTTTGCCTCGCGAAGCTGTGAGACAAATATCTATCGTGTTTGATATTTGCCAAACGACCTCGCAAGGTGAAATTTTTATAGAAATGTTGCCTCGCACGAGTCACGAGGGGAAACAGCTGAGCTTTCTCCCTCGCGAGGCAATTTGCTCGGCCGTTTCCTCTCGTGTGCGCCGGGCTTTAGCAACATGTTGGTTGGTGTTGGATTTGTTTGTACACTTCCCAACCAACACCATCCATATCCAACATTGTCCAACATTATTGGTCCAACCGTGTTGGACAATGTTGCATCCGTTTGAAGGGGCATTAATGATCGCTGGCCAAACTCGTTTCAGGTGCTAATTCGATCGGCTACAAGAAACAGCCGCCGCAGCAAGAACTACCATAACAGTGGGCAAGTTTTTGTCGTCTTAAGGTAAGACAGATAATAACTGTTACATTTGTAACTGTGCTTAAAAAAACCGCTAGCGGTTCCTCCTCCATATATCTTTAATACAAATCCGGTTGCATTGAATTGACTGATTTAGAAATAATCAGCTCAAGGCAGACAATCTTCAAATCCTACATGTTACGTTATTAATTTATCAGGAAATGACATTCTCAACGTCCAAATGTGCTTTGCCTGTCAGTTCTTATTTCCTGCAGGGAAATGTGCTTCCTATATGTTTGCATATATGCGATGACTTGCTGTCGCTCGATTAGGCTTTGTGAAATGAAACAATGGATCAGCATTATAGGAGCCATATAGACTGCTTAGAATATTTCGGTGGATAGTTGATCTCACTCAATTACTACAAATCCTTCTTTCTTTAAACGCTCTGTTTTCAGGAAATATATAATTTGCCATGAATATTAGAGGTACGTAGCTTTCTACATTTCTTTTCAGCAGTCAAAATTTTGATGATTAAAAAGCACTTTCTTTAAAAGTGCAAATCTATTGTTTCAGTTCAAAGCACTCCATGAAGGCACTATGATGCTAGCAGTTCGCGACCCTGCCACCATTGAGTGGAGTTTGCTAACACCAATGTATTTTGTCGAGGAAGCAGGGCTTTGTCATCGTAATGATAACTTGGAAAACATTTTTCGGGTGCTGCTGAAGCGGTAAAATGCTAATTTATTGTTTGTCTTCAAGAAACGTCCATCGCGTCAATTATTAGAAAGGCGCGGAGAAAGTTTAGTTGTCTTGAGGCCAGACGGTTAATGACCGCCGAGACAGGATTCTGAAAAGTTTGCAGCTGGTTAAACTGAAAGTTTTGTTTTAAAAGTTTATTTAGACACATAGCGCAAGGCCAAGGGCGCTATATGTATATGATGCTAATATACACGGAAACAGCATTACAAGAGTGGCGTAAAATGAATAGAATGAAGTCGACCACACGGTCCATTAGCACATGCAGGGGAAGATGCATTAGTTGAGTTACGTAGCTTTTTACTCTTCTATCTAACTGTCAAACGTTTGATGTGTGAGTTAACAAAGCATTTTACCTATAGCTATAAAGTGCTGATCTATCATACTATCGTATACAGGGCGCAGCATGAAGGCACTACGAATTCGGATTGCCAGTACGAGCCTGCTAATCTGGCATTGCAGTTTGGTTATAATCAAGGGTGTGCTCGTTTCCCATTCAGAACTCCGCTCTAATTAGTCGAGGAAAAGACTGCATAATTACCATAATGATCTGGTGCTAAAGATGGAAAACCTAAGTTAGTCTCCAACTGCAAGAAACGTTCACCAATTGGTACAAAGGTGCGGTTCTTTTGATTAGACAGTTGTTGTTAGACAGAATCAGAAAGTATTGGTGCTTTCAAAAGTAGCCTTAAGCTTCATCTCAATATCTAGTCTCTAATTTTTAGTCTTTCTAACATATTTTAATCTGTATTATCATTTATTTAGCCATATTTATAACACATTATCATATTATTTCGGGAGTTGTTATCTAGGGCTATAAACCTCTCAACTTCCCTTCAGGATGCACTTTCTTTTTTTTCTTTCTTGTAATATGTAATTATTTTGCATCTTGAATAAAATATGTATATAAATATGTATGTATGTATGTTGAGATAGGATTTTTGAAAAAGGTTTGTGGCTGGTTGTTTTTCAGGGTCGTACGGAAGAACCAACATTTACATTATAAATTATTATCGTTGTAACTTGCTGTTTTGTCGCGTCTAATGTTTCTAGCAGCGAACTGGGCCTGGGAACGTGACTGCATCAAGCAACATCGATAGCGTTGCCGAGTACGCTCCCCCGCCCCTGGTTGGGGGTACCAAATGGCGCTAGTTATAGTTCGTTACAGTGCGAATACAGAAGCCAGGGTCACTTTCAAACTTTCATTTGACCGACTGAAAGAAACCATTCAGCTGACTTTGTTCAGAAAAGCATAAAATAACCAATGATATTTTACACGGATAAAGATATGACTTTTCTCAACACTTTTAATACTCGGTATTTTCATATGATAAATCCTGGTAATTTATGGCTTAACGAATAATAAAATTGTATCATTGTTAGCTCGATAATAAAAAACAAACATACAATAATACCTCGTATTACCCTTGCAGGTTGCCATTCGAATGTTATTAGCCTGTGTAACAGGTTCTACGGGGAGGGGAGGGGAGGGGTAGATCACAAGGATCAGCGCGCGAGATAATGCACGCTAAAAGAACGCCTGGCAGATCGAGGAAAGTGGAAAAGAATGTGGAATAGTACTATCCTTTTTTCCAGGCGTATTTCGTACGCGCTTTCCTTATCCGTATCCGCGCTCGCTGTCCATTTGCGATCATTCAGGCGATCATTGAAGATCTTCCTCCCCCCCTCCCGTAGAGCCTGTGGCTAAATTTTATAGACCTCCTTATTTGGTAGACCGACGCTTACGCGCGCGACACTCGTATTACGTCACAATGTTGTTACCAGGCAACAAAGATCGCGACAGTACTAAGGATTGTCAAAAGTTTTCATTTCCGAAACCAGTTCATTTCAAAACAGTTTCATACTTTATACATCGTTCACAAACGATGACAATTTTACTGGAAAACATTTAACGACTGTGTCGTTTATGACCTGTGGCTGTGATACTGTCTCAACCAAGGTAATAGAATCATTTAACGCCATGTTATTGTTATGCGCAATTGATCATTTTTATGGATATTGCGCAATATAAATTCACATTTTATTATGAACAATGCGTAATATTTTCATTGATATTGTATAGGAGCTTATCTGGGACACAAAATTCAGCAGGAACGTTATGCATTAGGTTGTATTTAAATTGGCAATTAATTAATATCAAATTACTCTAAACATTTTGCACAATATTGTCGTCTCGGCTGTCAGTATATAGACTATAGAGGCAATCGATTTTTTTACTGGCTTGACAGCTTTTCAATGCCACCTCATTATGTTTCGAGTTTTCCTTCTCTTGCTTCGCTTGTTACTGACCAAGCACAGAACATCTGTGTTTGTCACTCTTGCTATCTCGGTAAATTGATTGTGCGCATAATCAGGTTTGAAAGGCCAATGGATGCATTATATAATAGCCTTGTGTATACTAACAGACGTGCATGTAAACAGCTGCAAAACGTGTATTCATGATTGTAATATTAATTATAGTGCTGAACCATATATCGCGTTTAATATTCTGAACTGCCTTAAATTAGTGAAGATATCTGACGTACGTTTGTGACCGGAGCTAAAAAGCTGTAGTGTAATTGGTTATAATTCATCGGCTCAGCTTCATTCCGAGCCTTACTCGTTACTGGGATGGCCGAAAATTGAACCTGCTCCATCCTGGAAGGAAGACGGAAAAAGCAGCGAAAAATTTTGTAAGAGATGGAAAAATTCTCACAATGATAAATGGCTTGTGGAGCATAACATTTATTTCGTTGCAAAACTGTCACAGTACGGACGCGGTTTTAACTCGCAGCTGCAGGTGTTCACACAAGCGAAAGACCATCGTTCTATATATCTAGTGAGCAAGAAACATTTACAAATGCTTTGAAGATGACAGAACTACCAGTAGTTTGTAAAACGTACTATGCTGATCTTCCAAGTGAGGATATTTTCTTCATTTCAATTTTTGCCGTCTTGGGTGTAGTTATACTAATTGGAAACTTCGCCATATGCGTCGCTTTTCTTATCGATACTCAACTTCGTAGTCGACGAAACAAAATGAACAGTTTTCTACTAAGCCTAGCAGCTTGCGATGTCTTGACTGCCATTGTCGTCGTTCCATATGGCTCGCTTTGCACCGGTTGCACATCATATCGACAGGCTGTGGATTGCAAGCTCATGCAAGCAGCTAAAAACCTCGTCTTTTTGGCGAATGTTTTTAACGTGGTGGCTATCAGTTATGATAGATATACGGCGGTTTTTAATTCGCTGAAATACTTGGTGAAAATGTCTCAGAAACGAGTGCGAACAGTCTTGGCCATAGTGTGGAGTTTCTCAACCTTAATTGCAGTGATAAACTATATATTAGCAAGTCTGATAAAACTGAAAGGATGTAATGTGGGCGGAAATCAGCTGTCAATCTATGATATTGTCCTAACAGTGCTCATTCTTGGTGTATGCTCGATTTATTTACTTGTGGTAAACGTTAGAATTACTCACACAATAAACAAGAAGACTCAGAAAAATATGAAAGTACAATTTTTTAAAGACAATGACACTTGCTGCTTTCAGTCAGGGCCAACAATATCCCGCCTGCTTGAACGAAAGGGGACCATTTGTTCCTTAATGGTCGTACTTATTTTCATGTCTACGTGGGTTCCTCGAGCGGTTTACATTTTTTTCATGGATTTTCATCTCCATGATCTCGCCACACCATTATTTGCTAGAATTACACTACTGCTCATTTTTCTCCAGTCGGTGATAAATCCTTTTATTTATTCTTACTATCGAACTGATATAAGAAATGCTGTAAAGAAAATGCTGATGTTGACATGACACTCAATCGAACCTTAAATAAAATTTTGTATTCGCTTTGGCTGGTGCGCCGGTTTTCTTTTCCGCATTCGTTTTCGTTTTCGTCTTCGTCGTGAGTTTATTTTCGTCTTTGTCTTTGTCTTTGCATTTGTTTTGTTCTTGCCTCTTTCCCTTGTTCCTTCCCCCTTCCACTTACTTTTCGCCCTATTCGTTCTCCTACTCCTTGTTCCTCGCCTTCTGCTATTCTTCTTCTTCTCATTCTCCATGCAATTTCAGTTTCCATCTCCTTTTCCTTCTGCTGCTCCTTCTCCTTCTCCACCTTGTCCTCCTTGTCCTTCTCCATTTTAGTTCCTTGTCCTTGTCCTTGTCCTTGTCCTTGTCCTTGTCCTTGTCCTTGTCCTTGTCCTTGTCCTTGTCCTTGTCCTT
>JANVCH010043435.1:0-11318 GCA_025505405.1 Epizoanthus rinbou
TAATACGGTGCCTACTAAGTAGTCTTGACCTAACTCAGAAACCCAGTTATATAAGTCCAACATGTCAGCCCAAATCACTCTATAAGGTAGTAAACCAAACTGCGGGCTAAAATTTTAACCCTGGGTTAAGGTTAACCCACTTTCGAACAACCGGGCCCACGTGTTTAAACTGAACTGGATTTGAAGCCAGAGTGACTTAGGATACCTGGGTGGAGAGTGTTTATATTGTGAGAAGTTGTAGAAGTAAAAATTAGAAGAAAGCAGTGGGAACGTATGTTAGCACATTTTCCATTCCGCTTCTTCCTGACTGAGTTCGCGGCTCCCCTCATTATCCTTTTCCCTACTCGTCCCCCAGCAAAAAAGATATATTTACTTACCAGTTGTTGACTGACGACGAGTTATCACTAGCAAAATAAAACATAAAGAAAGATACATCAGAAAAATGGCGGGACAACGAACTAATATAGCCAGAGTTATTTTACATATCTCAAACTGTAGATCATGAGTAATTCATTCTGAATAGTTCTCGTGAAAACAACCGGCTACTTGACAAATATCCAATTTTAAACAGTGTTTACATGATCATGGCCTTTCACGTTGTAACATACTAAGACATACTTTTAATATAGACAATTTAACCTCTCCTCGATACCCATAGGTTTATTAGATCAACGTAACCAGTTCTGCGATAAGCACCTCGGCCAATAGCACATGTTCCCTTGGGGGAGGGGGGATTGAATTGTCTCTATCTTTATAGTTCATTGTATGTCCGGCCTTCTTGGCGTTCGAACAAACCTGGCATCTCAAGGCCAACCAAGGCATGGATGTCACAGCACCGTAAGAACATAACATGTATGCCGACTGTGAAGTATTCTATTTTATCACATGAAAATCCATAAGATACCGGTTATTAATGGCGTCGAGAAAAGTCATATCTTTGTACATATAAATGTCGTTGGTTATTTTATGCCTTTTTGAACAAAGTTAGCTGCATTTTTTGTTCGCTGGCTGAGAAGTTCGTTTTATTTTCTTATGGATTTTCATATTATAAAAATATACTTACATGGCTGTTTTAAGATACGTGTCGAATTTTGCAACAAACTCGTTCCCTGCGCTCACTCGTGTGTTAAACATTCGACACTCGAAGATAAAAGCTGTATCTTCGCACAGCCATGTAAGATCCTCTATTTGTTAAAATAGTCATATTTATAAGTCATGCTCTGACTGTGGAAATGCTGCTGGTGCTATACAAACGACAAACCTAGCTACACATGAAAACCTTATTCAATTCAATTCAATTTATTGTCTCTTAAATACACAAATGTTGTGGTGGCGTTACATGGAAAAGCCAAAGCCATAGGCTTATGTGGCAACAAGGCTGAGCCAGGCAGTGCATACTTACAGTGTTATAACAAAATATGAAGTTTAAAACGTATTGATAGTGAAGTTGAAACTGTCACAAAGGAATCGATACGATCACACTTCGTTATTATATTCCCCGCCAAAACTATTGTCGTCACAAGAGCGATACGTCGCATATCGGATAGGTTTTCGTGCCGCGGAAAAGGCAGTGTAAACACCAAGCGACATCGGCCCGGAAGTGAAAAGGCCGAGGATAGCCGGGAAACTAGCGTTCCAAGTGTAAACGAACGGTCTATCCGCCCTAGTTTCCATAACGGCTCGAAAGCTATCCGGTAGAGTGTAAACGAGGCCTTTAAGTTAAACGACTTGTGACGACTTGGCGTTGTTCCTGTTTACACTGCAACGCAACGTGTGTCGGCACGAAATTGTATCCGGTATAGTGTAAACGAAGCCAAAGGTCGTGCCATTAATATAGTCTCCTTGGCTTAGCATTCCTTTGGTTTCGCACACAGTCAGGGTTTAAGAACCAGGAAAGACTACAAAGAATCCCATTAGTCACAGAAGAGACCGTAAGAACAATGTTATGAGTGAATTGTTCAAGAAAAAGAAGGTTAATGAGAGCGTATCGAAATAGAGATCTCGTACGGCAAATAATATTTGTCCATAACCCTGTTTTGCTGATGATCTATTTGGTGAAGAAAGGGACTGTTTAGGTCTACAGCCTGGGCGGGATCCCTGCATCCAACGTTCGACTGACTATAGCCCTCTCCCATGGTAATAGATAGGGACTTTGAGCATCCAGAACAGCAGAGAACAATTCCAGGTCGAATACACTAAACTACACGTGAGCATGCACCAATCATGAGGTTCCAATACATTTGCGCAGATCCTCGTATAGGGAAATCGTACTGTTGTTATGCATGAGCCTTGTATTTGATGATTTGATTGGATTGGATTGGATTGGATTGGATTTGATTTGAAGACAAAGGTTTCATTGTTCAAACTCACAGAGGTGTTTGGAAGTTAAAATGATTGTTGATAAACATTACGTCAGCAAAGATTCGTCTATACAAAACGCCATGTCTGTTAGTACAATGGAACCTATGGCTTTACATTTTAAATGTCAACACCACGGCAGTGCTTCAAACAGCAAGGTGATCTTCAGAAATTTACCATTCAGAAAATGTTAAACAACAAACTTGTATAAATTGGTATGACCCCGCCATTTCTTGTATAGACAATACTGCTTAGCAGCAAATATGCCTATTTGATGAAATACATGCTGACGTAACAATGCTAGTGAAATGCTACAGTGTCTATTCCAGTTTATGGCGGTAAAGGTTCCATTCTCTTGGCCACTTCAGAGCCGAAGAACATTGCAATAACTAAGTAATCCCTTGAGAATACCAACGGCAACCTCCCGGAAGTAAACCATTATTTACTAAACTTACGACAATTTGAGTTATCAGAAAGTCCAAACGGGGTCCAAATGTTCCTATATCGACGTCCAAACACCAACATCACTTCAGGCAAACAGTCCCACAAAGTAAACAAATAGAATAGACTCTTCGAGTAAGTATCAGCTCATTACTCTGTTATCACAGATGCGAGCCAATTTACCGATATCGGTCCTCTGGCTCTGCATTGTGTGAATACGTGCTCTGTATATAATGCATGAATCATATGAGGTTAACTCACCCTTTTGGGCGCCTTGTTGGTTCTGCGTACGGCTACCTCCAGTTCCTCTATTCTGTAATGCGAATAAAAGAGGAATGAGTGACCATAGACGCACAAGGACGTCAAGTTCAACAAATAACACGACACAAAACATAATCCCTTGTCCATCCTTGACAATCATGTCTGAGAGAAAATTAATGAAATCAAATTAGCAAATTGGACTGACCAGCGTACTCTCGATGAATACCTTTGTCCGATTCAAGTTTTCTTCTCCAGCATCGAGTTTGGTTTGTGGACCTCTGTTGTTGAGTTTCTTCTGGAACGAACTTGATTTAACCAGCTTTCGTTCTATTCTCTCTATCAGCTCCTGCGACGTTTGCTGTTTCTCTGCCATGTGATTGAGCTCCATTCGAACGCTAAACGTACTAAAAATAATGCTGCCAATCAGGAGGAATGCGACAATAACAAAGCATACTTGAAGAATTGCAACGGAAGGAATCCGAGGTCTTCTCTCGTGATTACCAACTTGCGTTGTCAGCACCATGTTTGATTTTCGTTGTTATCTGGCGGGCGAAACGATTCGCGCTGTCTCTGAAACAACACTAATTTACTAATCAGGATCTGACATGCGCATTGGTACTCAAATTTGTCTTTGTAATATATTGGGGCTGGCGAAATCCAATAATGAAAATATATTTGAGCAGCTGTTATTAAACGCAGTTACGCATTTTATTATATTTTTCCAGGAATTCGATCCCGCCAGAACACGTGTGACGGTGCGTGGAATAATTGGCACAAGCTAAGATATATAAGAATGACAATTGGTTTTGATATTAATATTCATGTATTCGTTCTATAAGAATAGAGCAGCCTTGGGGCTGACAGTAGTTACTTTAATACTTAATCCCAGCTTGTAAAAATGTTTTAGAAAAGTGTATTGTATCACAGTCTGCAAGCTGGGTAACACTGCTGGATGAGAAATGTTGATCAAACATGCTAAACTTAGGTGCTATTGTGTATGTGACCTCAAATGATCTTTCCGCTTGCACGAGTAGATAAGGAGTGCACATTAATCATTAATTCTGGAACATTAATTCTGGAACATACTGTCCCCGATACTGTCCCTCGTTCGGGCTCAAGCTTTGAATTTGGATACCGGACAACAAAGATTTACACATCTCTGTAACTCTGTAGAAACAGATAGAAATCATTGTCGAAATAGGTGAGAGTCCAAAGTACTTTTGCTGCGTTACGCATGAACGTCCTACAATTGATGTATACGGTGGAACAGTACTGGCGTCAATCAAACATGTAGATTACTAAATCGTGCAGTACGGAATTTGGACAGTGGACTAGAGGAAATGGACGGTGCAACACTCGTAAGTTAATTAGATTCAACACATTTACAAACTTTTAGAATCATTTCAAGATTGGAGAAAGGTTGATCGAGAAAGCGATGGGAATAAAATATTTTAATATTTAACGTGTTGACTGATTGTTGTTCCTTCTACCTTTCAAAAAAGATAAAAGGAACTTGCACTTTGGGAAGAAAGCGAAAGATGGCAGCCGTTGCTGTGTTGAAATTTCTTATTTCTGTTTTCTATCAATTTTTAAAAAATCCCAAGAGACTTCTGACTAATATTTGATAATATCAAAATTCCATCCTATTTAATATTCTTAGCCCTATAGTACGTGCAACTATCGAAAATCCGGATCTAACCAAGGATTACGTATATACGCGTATATAGGTACGTATGTACGTGTGTACTTGTGTACGAGTGTACGTGTGTACGTACGTATGGTCGTATGGTCGTATGGACGTGTGTACGTATGTGCGTAGGTATTAGTTTACGTATTTATTTATTTATTTAAAATGGCGAGTAGACAGACAAAAGGACAAGGTGTCCATTATGTACGTATGTGTGTACGTATATGTGTATGTAGGTATGTACGTATGTATGTGCGTATGTAGCAGTGTACGTATGTACGTATGTACGTATGTGTTTACGTATGGTCGTATGGACGTGTGTACGTATGTACCTATTTGCGTACCGTATGAATGTACGTATGTACGTATGTGCGTATGTACGAGTACAAGCTTCTAGACTGTATTTTTAGATTATATTTTAGACTGTTTTTAGAATATATATTTTTTTAACTACATAATTTTTACATACATACATTTTATATAATACTAAATTATTTCTTATCTCTTGACTTTTCGCATTGTGAAGCTCCTCTGAACATCTTGGAAGAGGCGCTATACAAATACTTTATTATTATTATTATTATTATTATTATTATTATTATTATTATTAATATTGTTGCAAATAAAATGGTAAATGATAAATAAACGATTTTGAAGCACCGACCTTCCAGTTATCTTGGTATTAAACATTCGAACGATCAGCCAGCCTTGCAGTGAGTTTTCAAGCTCGTCATTTCCAAGTCCGTTGCAAGCATGCTGTACACTACGTACATGTAGCACTGTGTATTTATTATAGCAAATCAAGTTCACCCTCTCAATCAGGAGAACTGATTCCTTTCTAAACTGATGCAGTGACTGAGACGTCATACAGCGGCTCAACATATGCACAAAAACAAGTAATAGTTACCCCTCACTAAAATAAAGTTATTGATGAATCATTTTTATCATTTGCGTTTATAGGAATATCTTTAAAAACCGAGTGATATTGAGACAACTCGCTCAAACTAAGCTAAACTGCATAACATGCACGCTACTGAAACTCTTCCTTAGTATATTTTGACTTGTTTCTACTTCGAGAGTAATCAAAATAAGCTAAAATAGTTAACAATTTATGCCAATTACTTCAGTTCTTTTCTAACTATATAAGGTGTTATATTTGACGGACATCTTCCCTTGGAAGATTCTTGGGCCAATTAATTATCTATTCTCATCAGCACAATGTTTTCTGAAAGAAGATTACTGGAAACTGGCCTTCGTTAATGTTCATGCCATTTGTGCTTCTCTTTGTAAAGGCGAACTTGAAGCGCACATTTTCTGCTAGTGTAACTGAACGGCCGCCCATCCCGCGCTGTGAGTTGGGGCCATTGATCAGGGCCTCGATTACGTATTGCCTGTTGGCCTCCAGAGCAATCCCCTTCTCCAGTATGACGTCATATCCATAGTAACCATCTTCCAAAGCAATGGAGTCAAACACTTTTTCTCTTGACCATAACACCTCGTTCAAATCGTTGTAAATATTCATGTTGTTAGTATATCGCGAGTTCTCACTGCCAAACAGACGAAAGCCCCATAAGACAACTGGCAGGTTAACTGAGAACGCGATTGCATCGGCATGGTCCCCGCCACATGCCCACGACCAGCCGTAGCTTGCAAAGCGCTTACATTGGAGAATTTGATCGCATCTTGGCTTTGTAGAGAACATTAAACCGTCGCTGGGTAGTGACGAAAAGTGCTTGAACATAGCAACAATTTGATTCGTGGTCAATATATCTGCAGATAGTACAGTGTTTGCAAATACTTCCTGGCTCATAAGAGGAAAGCGAATCAACTCTAAAGCACAGCCTATAACCTCTCTCTTGTTCTCGCCACTGACCGCTAGTCCACGGCGGTGACACTCGCTTGACGCCCACCTCTCAACTGCTTTGAAAAGCTCGAGTTCATTAATGGAAAGTGAGTCTCGTTTAAAGATCTCGCAAAGTAGTTCATTGTCGATTCTTTCAAACGATTTTGACTTAACCGCTTCACTGGCATCCATGTCCACAATTTCCCAACACTGTGTGGTCAGTTTAGTCTCGTCAAACTTTTTGGCTTGCGGTAGAACCGAAAACACATTTACTGCATCTAAATTTTCTTCCAAAAAGTCAGTGCACTTTTTGACAAGAGAAGGGACAATAAACTTCTTGGCCAAGTATAACACTTGCAACACAGAATTTCCTGCGAGTAAAACTTCGTCACAATACATATATCGCAGTAGCTCTAACAGGCCCTCAGAATCACAGTCAGGAAGCTCAACGATGTCTCGAGTCTCAGCCAGGTCCCCGTAGAACATAGCAAAGAACACAGGACTGCTGATTGCCAGTACGTATTTGTGAGCAGGAATGCTTACTGTCCTTACTCGCTTCTTGCATTTCTCTTCGCTCGCATTTCGCACCACAAACTTGACGTCGCTGAGGAGCGAGTTGTTAAACATAAACTTATTCCGTTCTCTAATTGATTCTCGTGTGGTTTGCCAGTTGTCTTGTCGCCCACAATTTGCCATGGTTCTAGAACCTTAATCAGTGAATACAGAATAAAAACAAATAATTTTAAGCCCAAAATGTAATGAAACAACTCTCCAAACCGCCTACGTAGAATATGTGTTATTTACGCAGGCAGAATGCCGTTATATTGCCGTGGTGCAGCAATATCGGGCCAGGAAATCATAAAACCGACAAACGTCATGCTGTTAGAAGTGACCCACTATTTGGAATCGAGAACAGGTCAAATCAAAACGAAATGACGTCATTCAGAATTATGTAATTAAGAAATACAATCCACTTGCTTAAAAACCTGCTTTCTTCCCTCCAGCACCGTAGTTTATCACGAAATGCACACTGGTTATTATTATTATTGTTATTATACTGTATATATCAACCTTATCTCCTTCCCCTCGCGTTGATTCGACCTTCAACACTATAATTTTCTTATCTATAATGAAATATTGTTAACTGGCGGGAAACTGTTTTAGTAATTATAATTTCTTGCTGCACCATTAAGTATGAGGCTGGGTGCAGATTAACAAAGAATTGAGAACAATTGACTGAAGGGGAAATAGAGCGACTGAGAGGGGATATCATGTCCGAACGAGACTTTTATGGAATCAAGAAGGGAGATTTGTTCGTGACAAAGTGGATAGTATAAGTTAGATAATGTTCTTGTGGATAAAGTAGTAATACACGCACAGTAAATAAACAAAACGTTTGAGTATTATATTTCTGTACTCTTATAATTTCGCAGTCATTACTCATTAGAAGTTGCCATAACTGAATTGCTTCTTTTGTCCCTACTTGTTCTGTGCGTCATGTATATAGAGACTGAAATGTCAAAATACACTATAAAATATAAAACACAAACTTGGTTTATAGGATTAGGGATAATTTAAAACTATTATCTACACGGCTTCAAATACCAGAAATTGTATATTTTCCAACGCTTGCTACGTGCTAAGATGCACGATAAATGGAAGTTGTGAAAACTAGGCACATAAAACATTCCGGAATACTCCAGAACTTTCCAACACCTATTACGCAATATCCTGGAAATGGAACATACCAGAACATGCCGGAATATCCTAAAAAATCAAATTCATTCTTTTGTTTCGTAGAGAAGGTGGTGGGAGTTATCTAGAGATGAGTCGAAGGAATTTTGGGTAAATTTTAAAAAATAATTTGGGTTAATATGTATACGCACCAACTGAATGTGGCCATTCGGGCTATTCTTAGTCCGTCATTCACTTGAACGTGGAAAGGAAATCATCAGCTCAAATCTTCCACAAATGTACCACAAAATGACATCCACTTTAATTTTATTTCGTTTCGTTTCGTTTTGTTTTGTTTTGTTTCGTTTTGTTTCGTTTTATCGATCCGATTATTGGCCCATATTGGGATAATCAACCAACGTCGTCAGTTTGAGGATGCTCGAGCAATAAGGCGAAAAGTGAAAGGAGCGTATTTCTAAATTTTAGTACACAACGCAAAATACCAAATGTCGATACAAATAAAGCAGAGTGTCTTACAATTGATGCAGTTGCCATAGAATTGAGAAAAATGAGCTTGCTACACAATTATGCTTTACCTTACAGCAGATGTATTTTAATTTTTCTTGTGCAATTTCATCCCATCCGCTCAACATGGCCAAATGAGCTTCATAACTGATTCGGAGGGATTGTTGGAGCCACTACGGCATATGTATTGTGATACGAAGCGGAACTGATCGCAGGTAATGTATTGCAAGTGTTATACTTGGTGAAGAAGTTCATTGTACTTTCATTTGCGCAGAGGTTTATCGAGAAACTGGAAGTGAATCGTACCACCGATAATATGACATAGGATGAAGAACTACTTGCTCTAGAACCCGAGACTAGTTGGAGTGTTACATTAGAACAGTCGATAGAAACTTATTGTCAAGACCAACTCTGAAATGATGCTCTGAAATATAAGTTGTTTTAGCTATGGCGAGTTGGGGTCAAGCCAGTGTAAAGTAGAGAGGTGCAGTTGACGGAAAAGGGACAAAGAAAAAGAAAGGTACTGGAAAAGGAACTAGCGAACTGATTCGTTTCCGGTAATGATGGAAACCGATTTTGACAAAGTTGTTTTACCATCCGATTTTCTCAACAAGGAGGAAATAGTTGAAATGCTCAACCAATATAATAGTGTGCCGGTGGGGGAGCAGCTCTTCTGTATTACCCAAAAGGAAGCTCAGAGCAAAATTTGTTCTGTTGGTGGAACTATACAACGACGACACGAACTACACCATCGCTATCTCAGTGGATCGCTTGGTCCATCTCTGTGAAGTGTGATTGTATGGCAACATGGAAAAAGGTTCGTCACATAGGGTGACCATGCCACAACCTGACGCGACTGTTTGCCAACAGGAAAAAATGTATACAGAATATGACGGGTGACCATGACACGACTTTGTCGGTTCTTGGATGTAGTAAGTCGCACTTTTCAGTAGCTAAAGGATAGTTTTCAGATATGGTATTTCAGAGATTTAATTAGATTCATCCTCGGAGATCCAGAGACAAGAAGCGAGAAACTAGTGGGAGGGAACAGGGGAACTCCGAGCCTCCCGAGGGTGAGTTAAATAACTATTGTTAGAGTTCTTGATCAAGTAAATAGGAGCGGTGGATTATGGAGAACACCTCGGAAGCCTACAGACCTTCCATGTTCTACCATAGACTTGGTTGACTTGGTTAAATGCACTCGAAGAATTAACGTGTATCAGGTTATTAGGTTCTCAAACATGTTTTGATAAGAAAACAATGCAAGTGCTTCGTGTAGCAGCATACACGATATGCTGTTAGTATTAAATTTAACACAACAGATCATATCAGCTCAGTTCTCTATTATATTCAGTTAACTTTCCAGCCCCAGACACAATCAAGTCAATTTATTACAAACCTAGTTCAAATCTCAGGTTAAAATGATGTATATATTTCAGCCGGGGGAGCCATTTCCACATATATTTCCAAAATAGGTCACTTTCTGTAGAGAGCTATGACGCAATCGAGAAATAGCCAATGGACAAAGTAGGTTAGTCTAGGCCTAGCTACACAAATCCAAATAGTTTTTTAGATTTTTAGAAGATAAAAATATTTTTTACTTTTAGAACATCTGCACATCGTCAGGAATTTTAAGGAAAGACAAAAACTGGGTTTGAAGCCGGAAAGATTAAGAGGCTCAAAATCGAAATCGTCGGGGGTACTTTAGCAAGAAAACGAGAACTTTTTGTTATAAACTGCTGCATTGTGTGGCCTAATTGCCTACCCCAACCTATGCAATGAAAGGGTACAGAAAAGAGCCCTGAGAATCATTCTACCTAGCATACCATGTAATCAGACACTTTCCAAAGTCAATCGCCCCAGACTCGAGCTCAGACGGGCCACTCTCTTAGTCGCTTGTCGCATCACCTATCCCAGGCCTACCCCAACCTATGCAATGAAAGGGTACAGAAAAGAGCCCTGATAATCATTCTACCTAGCATACCATGTAATCAGACACTTTCCAAAGTCAATCGCCCCAGACTCGAACTCAGACGGGCCACTCTCTTGGCCGCTTGTCGCATCACCTATCCCAGCCCAGGAATACAAACTGATTAGGTCCAGCAGCCATCTCTCAGCATTGAAACGCAGAACCAACATATGTAATAATAGCTTCTTCCCGAGCATGTCTCATATGCCTAATAAACATCTGTCCATATCACATGGCCACTTGGAGATACGAATTTTATCTTCCCGTGTACGTTGAAAATATCGTCACTTGTTTGCTCGCTCGTTCGTGAGGATATTATCAACATCCGAAGATAAAAATCGTATCTCTGCGCGGCCATGGAATATCCTCCATCAACTGTGGTGATTTAGATAAACCGATCAATTCAACGATACAAATTATGTATGTATGTATGTGTGCGCGTATGTGTATGTGTATGTGTACATGTACGTATGTATGTATGTGTGTATGTATGTATGTGTGTATGTATGTATGTATGTATGTATGTATGTATGTATGTGTGTATGTATGTATGTATGTAT
>JANVCH010043546.1:0-11316 GCA_025505405.1 Epizoanthus rinbou
TCATACGGGCCCTAGTTGCCTAGGCGCTGGGCTCCTAGGAGGCCCTAGGTCGAAAACGTTCATACGGGCCCTAGTTGGCTAGGCGCTAGGCCCCTAGGAGGCCCTAGTTTCCTCCCAGTATTAGCATCAGCTACTAAGGGAGTATGACATGTAACATGTAACATGTAAGACATACATATTTTTAACATAGTTTACCTTATATTTTTATAATTTGGAATTAGTGTGAGAATAATAATAATAATAATAATAAAATTAATGCGGGTTTAAAGTGTTTTATATGCATATATTCTGAATCTTGAACTACTAAGGCAAAGCATATCTTGCCACTTATCGCGCTAATATATGCCAACATAATACATTTGTACAGTAGCCTAACATCGGGAGTTCACGACATCGTGGACGATCAAGGGAACACGAAACAAGTGTACTGTCACTCGGGCAAGTTGAAGGGTTGCGAAGCGGGAAAAGTGTGGACCATACTCATGAAAATAGATGGAAACAAGGTTTGTAGGGAGTTTTGGAAAGTTATGTATTGTTGAAAGCGATTTTGATAACAAAGTACGCGCCAAGCCACGCCATGTCATGTCATGCCTTACTAATGCTATTCCATGAAACACCACTGCATACCATAGCGTATTATACTATACTATTCCATACAAATTATCATACCATACCAAACATATACCATACCATACCGTATCTAACAAGAGCCGTGTACCGTGGCATAACAAAACCAGCTCAACCCTCGCGGAGTCCCAAACCAATAGACTACTGAGATAATAACCACGCCGGACAGCGCCTGGAGCACAACCACAAACACGTGTCGCAGGTTGTATAGTGACGCGGCGCGTAATGACCGCTATAGAGGCCCCCATGGTCATGACTAACATGCTTCTTAGTATCGACAGGATCAGGGCAAGCCATCTCGACGGCGACCGTCGTCTTCTGTAAACTCTAAACAATTTCTGGCAAACACACAACAACTTATGCGCCAATTAATCTTAAGCCTGAGGGGGGGAGGGGGGGCAGATGTTGGGCATTTGACAATTTCCTTTTCCTTTTTTCAAATTCCCCACCCTAAAGGCATAAAGTTTGGTCAAATTCAATTAAATATCCCCACCCAAATTTTTCAAATATTATTAACTGTTAATTTTCTGGTAATCTACAATATTCCCGATTTTCTTTAGATAGTAAAAATTCAGTTGATACATGAATAACTTGGTTGGTGTTGACTCAAGCTTTTTTTTATTAGTTTCTCTTTTCTATCAATTTTGTTCTCCCGAACTGTATATAACTGCAACTTGTAGTTTCGCTTATTTAATCAAGCCTGGACAAACTTTGGTTTGTTCCTGACTCAGAAACCGAAACACATCGTTTGGCGCCTGGAATGTGAAATCACTTGTTGATCGCCTTCTTGTCGATAAGTTCGAAAATCATGATTTTATTAATCATATAAACCATTTTGATTTTATTTTTTTATGTGATACTTGGACTCAAAGGTCAATCGATGTTCCTAATTATATATAAGTTCGCCACTTCTATCGAGGACAAGTGAAACAGGCAGATTAGCTGGTGGAGTGATGCGGATTCTTTACAAAAATCAACTTACATCTACGGTAACGTTACAAAAATCTCACAATTTTGATTGGTTTAAAATTGATAAATCATTATTCGAAACAGGATAATACCTTTTCTTGTGTGGAGTCTACATTCCTCCAGAAAACTTTGCTTATCTTTCCAGAGATTTATCTGAAGAATTAGAAACAGATATAGCAGAATTTCACTCTGAAAGGGTTTGTTATGATGTTAGGTGATTTCAATTCACGTACACGAAAACTGAATGATCATATTGTACTTTCTTGATTCTGTTAGACTAGGTAATATTATTCAAATTACTCAAATTCGTGAACAGGGTATGGAATTTCAACGACTTTTTGTCATAAACAGGGTCAGGATTTGAGAGCCTTGGCGGCACCTCCCCCTCGAGGTTCAACCAGATACTAGAACCGCGTTATAAACAGTTGCCGAGCCGTCTCCGCATTATCTTGAGACAATAGTTGCTCGGAGTGAGCGGAGCGAACGGAGAGCATATCTAATCTTGCAGAAGGGATTTGTTTTCTCTTCTTTTCAGCGGACGCATGAAACATCGCACATGCACATGCGCGAGATTTTTATATTGCGGAGGATTTCGTGTTTGCAGTCGGTTTTGGTGTTTGTCGTTGGATCACAATCGGGACCAATCCGGACATTCGGGACATTTCCGGATATTCCGAACACCGTTTTCACGATACGAAGAATGACGAAGTTTCGCGTTACCTCGTGGTTGGGTTTTATGAGCAAGGGAGAATTTCAATTTGCTGTTCTCGATCGTCGTTTGTGGTAAGTAAAGCCATGAATTGTCTCTATTTCATTCGCAAAAGTGATCGCAGTTTTCATAGTGTGTTGTCAAACTGTTCTAGATTTATTTCTGGTCAGTTTTCTCGAATTTTAACACATAGTGATAGAGGACTAATATTTCAATGTCGGCCAGTTTCGTCACATATGCTAGGTAAGCATTTGGATTCCTCGCCACATCTACCCTTTTTATTAGGGTTGCCTCAGGGTTTAATCAGGACTCCTCCCTTTTGGGGGGATTATCAGTCCCGATGTGGACTTTCAAACTCAACCCGACTTTTACAGCGGGCAGTCAATTCAACCCGACTTCGGGCAGTCAATTCAACCCGACTTCGGGCAGTCAATTCAACCCTTCAGCCATGGTTTGTGCCCCTTGGCCTCTTTGGAGAGTTCAATAAACAGTCCAAACCCAAACTCGTTTCTGAGCAGCCGCGAAAACTTTGTAATGTAGCCCAATATGAACTCAAAATGGCTACAAGACCTACAAAACACGTAGAAATTGCCACCGAGTCTGAGGATGCCATACATTCGGCTTCAGCCGAGTTTTGCACTGATGTGTTTGAAAACTGCACTTTGAAAGCTGAGATTACTACAGTAGACATGCCTTTATGTTTTGAAGACAATGCTGATGATAATTTTAATCATATCATTAAGAAAGATGTAAGCTTGTACAGAAGTTCTGTTAGAAAACTCATTGACAAGCAACAGACAAAACTACACTTAAAGAGAGAGCGCGAACCCTCGAGATTTCCTGCAAAAAAATTAATGCAAATTTTTAAAAAGAGACATGCACGAAAGAAATTAAAAAGTTTGATTAAAAAAAATTTCCCTTATTCATCACAGATTTACAGATTTGCCAATAATTACAAGTTCTATTTTGTGCTTCTAAACAAGCATAAAGACAGTTTTTTTAGCAAATATTTCTGTCGGAACAGAAAATTAAAGTCTTTTTATTTACAAAGAAAGTATAGTGAGAAGGGTAAAGTTTTATATGGAAGAAATGTCTCTGCATTTGCATTTCCTGAGTTCAATAAGGATTCTTTAGCATCCAAACTACTTGAATTAAAAGGAGGGATGTATACTAGTAGTATATGTGTTTCACCATGGAATATTTTAGTTCGAAAGTTGGCAACTCTCGGTTTATTCCCACTAGATGTTGGTGGTGATGGCTCGTGTTTTTTTAGAGCCTGTTCACATCAGATGTTTGGGCAACCAGAAAGCCATCATGAAATTCGGATGGCTGGTATTAATCATTTACTTAACCATCCAGAACTCTATGTTGAAAGTTTCTCGGGTGACTGCTGGCAAAGTTACATTACTGAAATGTCTCAACCACAGACATGGTGTGATAATTTAATTATACAAGCTGTATCTAATGCATTGAATTGTTTGATTCACATAACTGACTCTGTTGATTGTTCACCAGCAAAAGTTATAACTCCTTCTTTTGTTACTCCAAATTTGGAAAGAACTGTCCTTTTTTTAGGATACATAAATGGGTTACACTACGTCTCAGCTATACATCAGAACAGTTTTCCAAGAACAAATTTGTATTTTCAAAATTTGAAAAGAAAGCTGTTAGAAAGCAGTGATGCTAGGGAACTGATACTTTTGAGAAATAACCATAATAAGAAAGCTAGAAAACAGTGTGACACCCATGAAGCCAGAGCAGAGAAACTTGCTAAACAGCGGGAATACACAAGAGTGAAAAGGTCTTGTGAGACCCCAGAAGCTAGAGCAAAGAGAAATGAAATGAGACGAGAGCGATATAAGCTAAAAAAAATGACAAAACATAAACAAAATATCCAGAGCAATGAACAGACTAATGATCCCATCCCAGTGGGTAGAACTGTAAACCCTGAATTAGAGGACTGCCAAGAGACTATTTATTCCTTACCAGTTAATGCAAAGAAAAACCCCACATTACAAGAAATGCAGCCAAAAGATGTCTCTGGTATAGCAGTAAACAATGGAAATATTGGAAATCATTCAATGAGTCGCTCTCAATGTGATGAGCAACAAAATTATTTAAAAGAATTTGATGTTTCTATTGATGGTCCATTGCATGAGCAGCCTTGGGCAAAATCAAACATGGAAATGTTTCACCACTCTCTAAAATACTCAATGAATCAATGTGTGATTTGTAAAGAAGTATGGCCCTTAAAAGGAACAATAAAGTCAACTAAATCCTATAATTGCTCACGCTGTCAAAAAGATAAGCATAGCCCTAAAGCATTTTCTGCTGACAATTTCATGATTCCTAGCCAGGTTCCACAGCAATTACAAGGGTTAACTCAAACTGAGGAAATGTTGATTGCTCGCGCACTGCCAATTATGCGAATTTATATAAAACCGGGTGGTCAAAGAGGTTATTCTGGCCATTGTATAAACTTACCCCAGAATGTACAAGAAGTTGCAACTACATTGCCTAGATATCCTAAGGATATTCCTGTTATAATTGTAAAAGTCAAAGGCAAAGACAACACTTTTAAAGATGTTAAAGTTAGGAAACAGAATGTGTACAATGCTTTGCTTTGGCTTATACAAAATAATCCACATTATTCAGATGTGATTATTGATAATAATGCCTTGAACTGTTTACCAGACAATGGTATTCCCCCAGGTCTTTTGACAGTTAACTCAGACATGGATATTTTGTTAGATGAAAAAAATGAACCAGATCGAGGTCCCACTGAAGAAAACTTAGATAATATTGTATATGATAATTCAACAGAAATGAGTACTTTTTTACCTGTTGGGCAACAGCAGCAGCAAGAAATAGATGCAATTAAGAATCAGATCTCTGCAGATAAGTCAATGAATTGGCCTTCTCGTGATGATGAACCTATAAATGAGTACAATACACCATTCCTTGCCACCATGGCATTTCCAACATTATTTCCAGATGGAAAAGGGGATCCTACTAATCCATCAGTTGTGACAGAAGTCTCACTTCATGAAAGTGTCAAACATTTACTAAAGTTTGCTACAAAAAATGATAATAAATGGCATTACAGATTTGCTTGTCATCCAAGATTTTCATACTGGGCTTTTGATATGATTCTGAGAAAAAGAACCTTGCAACAAAGTGGAATATTTTTAAAACAAAACCCAGGAGAGGCTCATTTGACTGTTGATGAGTTGCAAGAAATGGCTTCAAATAATGATACAGCAGTTTTTATGTCAAAAGTTTCAAGATATGTTGCAAATATTTCTGGGACAAATTCTTATTGGCATAAAGTAAGAGAAGAGCTAAAGGCTATTATAACTACTGTTGGTACTCCAACATTCTTTTTTACCTTCTCATCTGCTGATATGCACTGGCCAGAGATGCATGATCTTCTTGACAGTGGCACTTCCAGTAGCAATGAAAGACGCCAAAATGTTATAAATAATCCACATGTTGTTGACTGGTTTTTTACAAAACGTCTGGAGAGCTTTATTAAGCATTGGTTATACAACACCCTTGATGCTGAATGGCACTGGTACAGGTTTGAGTACCAAGGCAGAGGTAGTATTCATTGCCATGGAACAGCTAAACTTAAGAATGATCCTAGTTTATGTCAGCTTACAAAGATTGCTCTCAAAGGTTTCCTTGCTCAAAAATGCAAAGAGGATATGTGTAGTAGCAGCAATAATGAAGAAGACATTTCAAAACTTGATTTAGAAATAGAGGCTGGTAATGAGGCTAGCAAAACAGCTTGTCAGTATGTAGATTGGCTGCTTACAACCATAAACCCTAATCCACCAGATGAAGGCATGTGGGTAAGACCACAAATTCATCCTTGCCAGAAGAATTACCAGGACATTATCAATTCTGACATGGAATCAGACTATTGTGATTTACTTAACATGGTGCAGCGGCACACTCGATGTAGTACTAGCTATTGTCTTAAAAAGCGAAGCAATGAAAATGAATTGAAATGTAGATTTAATTTTCCTATTCAATATTGCCCTCAAACTAAATTAGTATTTGAACCAATTCACAGCAAGGGTAAAGGACCACAATACAGGGCAAAGATTATAACTGCAAGAAATGATTCTCGATTAAACAGTAATCAACAACTTCAGTTACAAACCTGGCGAGCAAACTGTGATATTCAAGTAGTTATTGATCACTATGCATGTGTGGAATACCTAACCAAATATGCAGCCAAAGGCGAACCACGTTCACCACTGCTGAAGACAGCCTTTAATGCCATTGTTAATAGCTCAGCTAGCAATAGCAATCCTCATAGAGCCATCAAAAAGGTGATAATGAAAACACTTGGTGAAAGAGATTATGCTGCACAAGAGGTTATGCACCACCTGCTTTCCTTAAAATTTCATAGTTCATCATTTAATGTCATACCTGTAAGTTTAAATGGATCTCGCAAGGTGAAAAAATCATCTGTTGACACAGATCAGGTTTGCTCAGAGAATTCACTTCTCGATGTTTATGCTAATCGATCGGATTATGACAAATCGCTTGAAATAAGTAGCCTCAATTTTGTTGAATTTGCAACTAAGTACAAAGTTGTAAATAAGAAGCTTACTAAACAACCTGACAATGTTGTACCAAGGGTATTCCCTACATACTCCCCAAATCCAAAAGGTCCAAATTTCCCACTTTATTGTAAATATCAATTGTTAAGATACAAGCCTTGGGAAAAATCACAAGATAATGTGTGGGATAATTTAGAACCAGCAAACGAGAATTTCATCCAGAAATGGCATGCATTCCTTGAGACAGGATATGCACATAAAAATGTGCCAGATTGGTTTGACAAACTTCAAGAAGTTATCAAAAGCCAGCAAGATATAGATGAAACTATTGATTTAGAACCCAATACTAATGTCCAAGAAGAATGGATGGTATTATGTGACCTTCACACACCTTTTCAGAATTCCCATGATAGTTCACAGTTAGAATATAACTGGCACCAGGACAGGAGGCACTATACTGAACAACAGATTGGTGAAATGCCAACCTGGGTGAAAATGAAAAAGGAACAGAACATTTCAAATGCCCATCCAGACTATGAAACTATTGACGTTGATACCTTTAGTCAAATGCAACACATAGCGTATAATATTGTAAAGTCACATTCAGAGGATCTCTCAAGCAACAAAGAAGCTCTATGTCTTATTATAAATGGGGTAGCTGGAACTGGAAAAAGTTATCTCATTAATGCAATCCGTTCACATTTAAAGCACAAGTGTGCAATAACTGCTACAACTGGCAAAGCCTCATTTAACATTCAAGGAGTTACTATACATTCCCTTCTGAAACTTCCTGTTGGACAAAGAGGGAACAAAGATCTAGCAGGACAAAGCTTGAGTAGATTACAAGAAGCTCTCAAGGGTATAGAATACATAATCATTGATGAGTACTCGATGTTAGGCCAAGTTATGTTTGGCTGGATAGACAAACGGTGTAAACAAGTAACAGGTCATTATGACCTGCCATTTGGAGGCTTTTCAATTATTTTGACAGGAGATCCTTGTCAACTACCACCTGTTGCTGACAAGCCCATTTACCATGCCAAACCCAGTAATAGCATAGGAGAACAGGGTTATCTTGCATACAGAATGTTTGATAAAGTTGTCAAACTTACAGTCAATCAGCGTGTCCAGGGCTCTGACCCAGATCAAGTAAAATTTCGTGATTTACTTTCACGGTTACGCAAAGGTGAATCAAGTGTTGATGACTGGAACTTGCTATTATCCCGCCAGCCAACAAATGTCTCTAACTTAGAGGAATTTGAAAATGCAACACGATTGTTCTATCGTAATGAAGATGTTGGAAATTACAATTTTGACCAACTTACTAAATTGGGAGAAACTATTGCCAATATAAATGCTCGTCATTCCTCAGCACTTGCAAAAAAGGTTAGTCCTGATGAAATGTCAGGTTTAGAACCTTTTATTCTTTTAGCAAAGGGTGCTAAAGTCATGCTGACCATGAATTTATGGCCAAGTGTTGGTCTTTGCAATGGAGCTACGGGAATTATTAGACATATAATCTATCAGACTGATCATCAGCCATCTGATTTACCAATTGCAGTCATTGTTCAGTTTGACAACTATAGAGGTCCATCTATTAGTGACACAGCTCCATCCTGTGTGCCAATATGCCCTATAACAGTGTCGGCTAATCTAACAGATGGCATTCACGAAAGACAACAATTGCCTCTTAAACTGGCATGGGCTATAACTATTCATAAAAGCCAAGGGCTGACATTACCTAAAGCCTGGGTTGATATCGGAAAGAAAGAAATAACTTTTGGTCTTTCATATGTTGGTTTAAGCAGAGTGAAGGCATTATCTACCTGTGTTATTGAACCCATGCCCTACCAACGACTATCCCGATTAAAATCAACAACAAGCTTACATTATCGTCTAGAAGAAGAAAATAGACTTGATAAGTTAGCACAGGCAACTTGTAGTGCATATTGTGAATCAAACAGCTACGAGTCATCAAGTGAAATATCACAACACAAACAATAACCAACAACTAAGATGACAAAGGGAAATTACCTATCATATCATACTGAAAAAGTATCCTTCCTTAATTTTTAGGTGTTCCAGTCTTGAGATTATGGATCATAAAGGTAGGTTTGTTTGTTTTACGTTATACCATTGCTCATCAAACTTTTCATATACAGGAGCAAAGCCCCTCTCAATTTTCATTTTTTTTAAAATTATGGATGGAGCTCAGAGTAATTCTGTGATCTCCCCTTCACTTACTCACTCACTCAATCAATCAATCATGAACAACAATTGAGCTATATGCCTAAAGCATCACTCCTCTTGGTCAGCTCATTCGCTTGTCAGCTGATCACCCACCCCAATCTTGAGCATATCAATTTGGGCCAATAACAGTTTCAGTTCAGTTCAGTTTCATTTATTTTTAGTACCCAGTTTACAGTTTTGATAAAGAAGATATTTATATAACAATGTCAACAGCTGTTATTAAACATAAACTAATCTTTGTTGTCCTAACAAATCATTATATTTTTGTCCTTAGATAAACCATTGTCATCAACAAGTCCATCTAGTTCGCCACCGGACAAAAGTAAGTTACCCACTTGATTCAAGAAATATGATACATGTTTTGTGCTGCATTTGTACTTATCAGACACAACTGGTATTGCTTTTCTTGAATCTTGTCTTAGTAAATCTTACTGCCAAAAAAATCCTCTCCATTTGTCACATCTTGATATTTTGTGGTCCTGGTATATCCTAATAACTGAGTGCGAGGTCTGTCCGGGAGAATATTTTGGGGCAACATATTCACACAGACAGACTGAACAAACGAGGTTATTTATTTTTGTTTAAATCTTTAGAAATTGTTTTGAATTAGTCTGCGCGCTACAGACGAAAAGTCTGTACGGTAAGTTATGGACCTAAGTTTCAGCAAATCAGAGTGCGCGATTTGGTTATTGGCCCTAGAAATCAGAGTTGTCATATAATAAAAACAATTAATATGTGAATACTTTGCA
Source organism: Epizoanthus rinbou (assembly GCA_025505405.1). Lineage (NCBI taxonomy): Eukaryota > Metazoa > Cnidaria > Anthozoa > Zoantharia > Epizoanthidae > Epizoanthus > Epizoanthus rinbou. Next base: position 9,879 of record JANVCH010043546.1, read on the forward strand.
GTGCTATTCTCAAACAAGTTACACAATGTACTCATTTGTTGATACCCAAAACATTCCAGTACAACTCCAGAATAATTCCAGTACAACTCAGTTGATGGCATAATATGAAATGTTTTCTCCTATTTTTGTTTTCAGGTGAGCCATTACTTGGTTATATACACGAATTCTCAGCAGGCACAAAATTTTCAACCTGCAAAATTCAAACGTCAGCAACCAAATCCGTAAAAGCTATATGCTTTTCGCCAACAAAAGGACATTCCTTGAGGCAAGCGGCAACAAACAAGAGCCCAATAAAGATCAAGAGATATGACTTCAATACACAGTACGACAACATTGTTATCAATAACGGCACACAAGTACAGATCACAAATGAAGACCCAACTTTTCAAGCATTTGAAACGTCCCAAATGTCAACCATCCAGAAACTCAAGACACTACATATTTACCAGTTTGTCTCCTTCAAAGCTTGCATACATCACCTAGGGGCACCGCGCAAGCAAGTTTTTTCGACAGGGGCCAAGATGAAGAGGTTGGCAACATTGGTTGATGACACGGATTCCATTACTGCATATTTCTATGGCGACTTTGACGATATATATCAAGGCAACACATATCAGTTTACAAACATGCAATTAAAGAAGGACACTGAAACAAGCGAAATGTTTCTAGCTAACCCGCCCAATGGCTTTGAAATGCAACCTACCACGCCCTTCTCAAAGCTGGCCGAAATCAAGGTATCCCCCCTAGCAATGTCTTCAAAGACAGCTGACTTCACCATCTTGGGGATAAAGTCGTTGAGCAAATACAACAGCTGCTCTTCTTGTTCCAAAAAAGCCACCCAGCGTGGCAACGTGTTGCACTGCCAGCACTGTGACCTGCGCCAAAGAATCACTGCATCCAACCAGAAGTGGTACAGTAGGCTTTATGTCGAAAATAAAGAAGACGGCAAGAAGTTCTATGTCACCACATTTGATGCAGAATTGAGAGCCATATTAGAACTAAATGATGTGCAGTTGAGTACAACATCGACTGAAGCCTGCATAGAAGAGGCGCTACTCACATCACAAGCTGTAAATATGACGTACAGCATCTCCGACTCAAAGATAATCTCGGTTAACAAGTAAAGAAACCACCTATGAAAGCAACGCTCATATAGTCAACAAAGGAATATTATATGACATTTCAATATGTGTTGGAGTTTATATATGTTACAGTTTATATACGTTACAGTTTATATATGTTACAGTTTATAAGTTTTAAAATAATTTTATCAATTAACTAAGGACATTTTAGGACAGCAATCCACACCAGTGAATCATTGCGCCAAACCAGAAGATAGTTTTTGTCAACAATTAAACAAACTCGTATAGCCAACAAAGGAATATTTGATGGCATTTCACTATACGTTACATGTTATAACTTTTTCTTGATGTTATAA
>JANVCH010043657.1:0-11313 GCA_025505405.1 Epizoanthus rinbou
ACCCTTGGTAAGACCCCCCACCTTTGGTGAGACAGCATGCTAAATACAAGTTAGTCTGACCTGTTTGCAAGCTGATGAGCACTCTCCATGAATATAGTCAGCAACATTGCATGGCTGCAAATCAAATGATAGTAACAATATATCACAAGTTACTAATTAAGAATCCTTAGGTGTTGGATTGAACTGTTATTAACCCTCATATGGGCAATGGGGGTTGTTTTAATTCCCCTCAGATGGTTTTTTAGATCAATTGCAATTATAATGAAACATTTTAGTAATATATATATAGCCTAATTATACATTGTTTGACACTAAGTAGATGATATCAAGTTTAAATTGGTCTGATCTAATTTTGATGCTGTTTCATATCTGTCAATCATAATTAAACATTATAAAATTGAAATTCACAACATTACCTCAAAAACTGAAAAATATCAAATAACTCAATTCAGTACTACCGGTACTTGAGAATAGACTACACACATGTACATGGGCCTTGATATATTAAGAATAAATACCTGATTGCCTTCTATAGGCTTTGACAGCCCTGCTATAAACTTGCTAGCACAGTTAGGCCCCTGCATACTGGTACGTTGTTCACACAGGGTGTCCATTAGATCAAGTACAAAATAGGTACTGTTCAGCTCTGAATCCTGTTAGGAGATACATGTATATACCAGTGTCTATATATAAACAATCACATATTTGTAAATAGAACTTCTCACAAAGTCCAACTGTAAGCACCTACTCGCCACTACATGGCTTAGTGTGTAACATGACAGAACACAGTCTAAAGCAAGCTCAAACCAAACACAGATCCCACCTGTTTTCCAATGGTTTATGGAAAATGGATGCGAGGTTTTTTGTGCATTATTTTTTAGAAATTATAAATGCTAACTGGGTTCATAGTTTGAGGAATCATTCAATAGGAAAATGGTCACATATTTTCCTGGAACCGTACATGGGATATCTAGATGCATTAGGCAAGTATGGGAGCCTCATTATTGGGAGGACTATTTTGTGAGCATGAACATCAAGAATGATTTTACATGATTACCGGTAGTGTGAGCCCAAGTAATCAAGAAGACAAGCACCTGTTAACGTAAATTGGCGAGCATGTTGAAGAGTTTGATAATTATGTGAAAGTCATTTGATAACTACTAGAGAGGAGATGACAGACCACAACATTAGAACTCAGGCATAAGAGTGAGACTACTCTCACCACTTAAAGGTCCTATCATAGTCTCAACACTATAGATTAAATGATAGTTTTGATGTAACTGTTGTAAATGTTGCCAAGTATATTTTTGGGTTGCAAATCTGGCATTTTTTTTGGGGGGGGGATGATAGTTGTATCCCTCTGTATTTTATTAGAATTTGAATAATGGCTTTATTCTCACTTCCACGTCACTTTATACCAGAGTTATGTACAGTAAACCACATGGTACAAATACAAATCAAATAGTTTTCGAGGACCACTTTGGAATTTTCGAGGACCCCTTTGAAAACCACTTTTTGTGAATAGGGCTTCCTCTTTAAATATTAGTAATAAATAAATAAACTGATACACTAAAATTAATGAATATATAAATGTAAAATAATGTAGTGAGTGTAATTAGTTTACAAAACTTCTATTCTATGCCGAATAGGTCCTAAAAGAGTATGGGGTCATTTTTTATTCACTATTTTGAAATTATTGAATAGCATTTATTTATTGTCTTGGGTATTACTGTACAACTTGCCAAAGTTAGCTCCCTTGTAGATAGTCAAACTTCAGTCAATTCAAGTACATACCTCTTTAAATGTACAACATCTATATTTAAATTATGGACCAATTGTTTCCCTTTCTTTTATGGCCCAAGTGTGAAGCTTGCAGGCCATGAAAAATGAGGATCCAATTAACTTACCAGTATGGACCAGGCAAACAAGGCTAACAAGATATTTATTATGACTTGACCAATCACATAAGGGCAAAAATAATCAGCCATAGGAGCAATTGCAGAATACCCCCCTGCACCAAGCTGACCCCCCTGAAGAAAGCAGTCCACATCAGAATAATGTTGCATAATGCCATCAACCTGTCAACAGGTATCTGACTTTCTTTATAGTAGAACAAAGCAACACTTCTTTATGTCAATTATGCATCAACATATCATTGATATTCTTTAATCTATGTAGAACGAAGCAACTAGTATTCATGTCAGAAACCTGTTGACAGGTTGATAGCATCATGCAAATTATTCTGATGCAGACCACTTGCTTCAGGGGGTTCAGCTTTACGCCAGGGGGTATTCTGTTTCTGCAATCTAGGCCAGCCATATAATAAAACATAATTATAATATTTCAACAACAACAACAACAACAACAAACATTATTTTAAAATAATTTTCAATTATTATTTTAAAAATTATGAATATTTTTTATAAAATGTTAAATTGATTTTTAAAAATACATACTTACATTATGCCCAGCAATTAACTGTCCACACTGCTGGTCTGCAGAAATAATCATTTTCCAGCACATCTTTTCACACAACTTATTTACAGTCGCTTCAAATTTGTGCACCCATGTTAGCAGGTGCTTATTTCGCTGCACATGTTCCTGAAGACACATGTAACGGCCAAAAGAACAGTTTGTTCTCACGTTGTCCAGTGCCTGCTTTTCAACCAATGTTGTATCCTTGGCCAACCCTAACAAATCACTACTACAAGACTGTATGTCCGTGCGTTTTCTAGTACAGTTTGAAATGTTGGGATTCAGCAGGCTTGTATGAGATCGTTCCGTATTGTTGACAAATAAGTGCGGTAAATTCACCCCAAACGGTTTCGTAAAAATATCAAGGTTGCAGATTAAAGCCGCGCTATGAAAGCTCAAAGACAAAGATGTTTTCAACATACAAAATTGAAAGATACAGGTCAGAATAATTATACGGTGTTTGAACTGAGGCCGAGGCATCTCCCCTCTTTGTAACGATACTCTATAAACACCTTAGCCCAAGCACATTGTAACCACGGGACCCATTGAATGATTGATTCATTCTGTCACTTCCGCAAAAAAATGTATGTGCCCGCAATCAACAACTAATTATTGGTCAGCGTGTAATCGTAATAGTGCCAGACCCTCTGAAGTTTTGAAGACTCAGCGAATGCATGCCTGACTGAAATTGTGTTGTTCTATGTTTCGGAAGCGGATCTTACCATGGGAAAAAATAAGACAAATAAAAACATTTCGGTAAGTCCACTCATTTATCCTCTGAATAATGTGGCAATAGGCAGTTTAATCAATCATCATGAGCGAGAATCAAGGTGAATGTCAACCAACACTTAATAGGCGTTTCAAAAAACTTTATTTAGTTTATAATTCATAAATGATAATCATATTAATTGTTCTATTGCAAATATTGGTGCAGGTTCAAAACACGAACGATAGTTCCATCTTAAGCAAATACTCTATGATAAAGCAAGGCTACTTCAAGGACAATTACCTACAGTACTTCGCAGCAAAAGATGTCAGGAGAGCTCCTTTAATCAACAGGTCAGTTACGTTTCAATTCCATTTGGCATTTGCATTATGGTTATCAGTTACTGAAACATTTGTGTGTGTGTGTGTGTGTGTGTGTGTGTGTCTAGCCTGTGGGTGGGAGGCATGCCTTGAGACCCTTTCGCCAAGTAGCTTGCATGTACAAAAACATTATTTTCTATATTTGGAAGTCATATAAGACATTTGGAATTAAACTTCATGATTATCATGGTAGACTGACTACCCTATCAGTTTTGAGTTGGCACATAATTTGTGCAGTGTAGTGCAGTGAATGGCACACTTTGCACCCTTTGCTAACTGAAACCTCAGATCAGAAGAAACAGGACTTGACACTTAAAATAACGAGTTTCTGATATCTTGACAGCTTTCCCCAGAAGGACTTTAATTAGAACAGTACACACTGAGGAAACCAAAGTCCTTCTTACTTCCTCCATTTTCAAGGTTGATCAGTTCTCAAGATTGTGTTGGGAAATGAAATATTGATGATACCTCTGTGCAGTGTGTATCAGCTTATTTTCATTTCTCGTCACATCTAAGTAACTGTAATATTTTTACTGAATAGTGTCCCCTGCCTCCTTTAAAAGCCCTCCAGCTCCCCTCACCCCTCTTCCCTAGGAAACAGAAAATAAGTAGTGCTCAAATGCTTTGAGGATATGAACTTGATGGAGTAAGTGTGGCTGTAAACTCTCAGCTTTATATCAATATTACTATTTATTTGATGATGTTTATCAACAAACAACTCCAATTACAAAACACATCTGAAAGAAAATCCGTTCCAAAGTCGTGGGTGTGACTTATCTGCAGGTACAAGCATTGGTAATTAGGGGCTAGACATTTTTAACCAATAGTGAAAAGTTGAGGATATGGATTGGGTATTTATAAATATGGTAGTCAACCCCTGTGTTTTCATCATTTCACTATTTTATTTTATTTCATTTCATTTTATTTCAGGGGATATTACATCAGAATGATGGCCATTGATCATGTGATGAGGACGTTCTTAACATCTGTCAGATGGGGTGAAACAAAACAGGTTAGTTTTACATTACAAGTTGACACTTCTCACTTAGTTAATGCAGTGAAAAGGCTATTTTAAGGTATTGCACAAGTTTTTTCTTTCTTTTTTTACTTAAAAGAAACAAAAGTCAGTTTATAACACAGGTAGCCCAAGCTATGGGATAGTCTTTGATATAATCTACTGAAATCTGTCAGAATATAAGCCACTGTATGGCATGATTAAGGCAATTGTATGGAGTTTAAATTATGTCCAAAAATGTAATGAAATGTAATAAAATACCTCCTTTATGTGGTGGTTGTTTATTTTCTTTGTATCCATCCATTCTCCCTCCTTTCCATCCATCCACCCATCCATTCATTTGTCCATCTGTTCATTGATCCTTTCATTCATTCATTCATTCATTCAATCATGCATATGTGATTGGCTGTCTGCTTATCTATATGTGTCTGTCTGACCATGTTTGACTTGTTCTCTGTCCATCCGTCCATCCATCCATCTACCTGCCTGTCTCTGTCTGTTTGTGTGTGTGTGTGTATCTACCAAGTACATTATATTTGTGTCTGACTATGTTCTTAATAGCTGTCTCTCTACCTGTCTATCTATATATTTACCAAGTTGATTGTCTGTTGACGTACCTACTTTGTTCACCGATCTGTCTGTCCATGTGTTTGTCTGATGGTATCTTTATATATCTCTTTTTGTCTGTCTGTCTGTCTGTCTGCCTGCCTGCCTCCCTCCCTATCTATCTATCCACCCGATCAATTTCTCTTAATTACGTTTCTACCTCTATCTATGTGTCTGTATCACTATACAACATGTCTGATTTGTCTCTTGTGTCCAGGTTGTTTCTTTGGGAGCTGGTTTTGACACATCCTTTTTCCGATTTCACAAGGAAGGACTGCTGTCGAAGGTAGCATTTTTTGAGGTAGGAACTTTTTCACAAGTTATTTTTTCATTCTATTTTTGTGTGCTCATGCACCTATAAATGCTAAATTGGAGAGGGGTAGCTAGGGAAGATGTGTTGCATTTGCACGTTGGGGAAGAATAGAGCCAAATAAACTTTGATCAGTTTAAGCAACTTTGATTTAACATAATTTAATACCAGTATCATAAATATTGGTCTAATAATCAAAGTTGTAATATCGCATGGGAAATCCTATTGCAAGTAAACACATTGTTTTGTATGACCCATGTACGTATCTCCATTCATTTGAATTATTTTTCTTCAAAACTGTCATTCACTTTTACATTTTGTGTATATAAAGTATCTTTCAGAATTAATACATTTATTTACCCTCAACTGGTGAAATGGATTAATGACTGTGCTAGTTACTTCAGAGGATTTATTGCTATCCTTCAAGACACTCGTGTTGACACTGGCATTCAGAACTCAGACGTTTTTGTTGTCTTCTCTTCATAAAGATCGACTTCCAAGAAGTAGTGAGAGAGAAGTTGGCTTGTATTACTAATAATGATGAGTTGTCAGTAGCAGTTGGCAATTCACAACCTATCAGCAGTGATCTACTCGACACTAGTAAGTTTACTAAATTGTGCCCAGACTTTAGTCTCTGTAACCCATTAACTGTATTAAGTAACACTGAAAATGGGATTGCAAGCGCCTGTATTTACCATCACATCCCATTCTTTTCTCCTACATTGCTGTGATCACAGTTTATAATCAATCTACCCATCTTCAGTATCTTTATTTGTGATAATATATATCAACTGAGGAAATAAAATAACTGAGGAGAAGGTGCTGCCTTTGCTCTAACATCTGCAAACGGTTAGACCTTCACGTCTTCTCAGATAAGGACGATAAACCGTAGGCCCTCGGAAACCTCCATTGCATGGTCCAGAACCGTTCGAGGCCCTCCGTCCACCATTGAGTGGTCAAGTCGTTAAACTTAGACTTAAACAACTGTAACAGGAGGCTGTCTCGCATTGCGCGACTTTCAGATATGTTCTCCTACAGTGGAACCCTGTTAATATGCCGGACTACAAGAATGGTTAGCCACAATAATAGGATGTCCATCTAAATGGGATATGATCAAGTTATGTTCTTACAAGTTCCTAATTCACTAATAACCTTGCTGTGAATAATTGTTGCTGCTTAGAACTGAAGCAAAGCTGTTGCCATGCCAAACAGAGATTAACTATCTGTGTACTTTTAATAAAGCGAAGTTCATTAGTCCTTTTACAATGTAAGTGTTCATATTAGCGGGTTATATTTATAGAGAAAATTGCAGGTGGAGATTCCAAAATGTGGACATTGGTCGCATAACGAGGTGGACAGATTTACGGAATTTTCATATAAGAAAATGACTAAACTTTTGTTGGACCCCTTAAAATGTCTGTATTAGCAATGAGGTAAGGTTGTGTTCTGTTATACTTTAACACCAAATCTACTGACGCATTTTCCCTTTTTCAGTTGGAATACAGTCACAACAATACTGTCTGTTTGGCTGCGACTTAAAAGATATACCCAGTTTAGAAAGATGCCTACTGCACTGCGGGATAGACAAGTCCGTCCCTACACTGATCCTGTCAGAAGTTGTTCTTGCCTATCTGGATCCCAAAAGGTATGCCACTGACTTTGAAGAAAATAAAGGACGAAAACTGACAACTTCGAAAACTATTCTTGTTTAACTCCATATTTTAGTTAGGAACAAGGAAAATAAATATAAGTCTTTATGTTTCGATTCTATTTCAACCATTTTCAAAACTGCATGATGGTGTGATTTGCAACTGCGTAGCTCAGTAACTCTTGTTTATCTAACAAGACAATTTTCAGTGCTGCAATCACTCGTGCTTATATATAATTGTAGTACAGGTCTGATTCTATTGAATACCAATTTAGAACCTCCTGATACAGTCACAGTTTAATTGTTTTGGTATAGTTATATTATTTTTCTATAAACTTTTATAAATATATATATATATACAAGTTTGGTGAAAGGATTTATGTAAATTCAGTTCATAAATAAAATTACATTCTACGCGCAATGTCGTTCTTTCAAAAGGTTTTGCATTTCAATATCTTTCACATTGGGTGTCTGTTACAATCTCGCAAAAGTTGAAGATAAAAGAACACAAGTTCGCGTTATCACTGTTCTTGCGCAGTTGATGCCCTACAATCACGTGCGACTTCACTTTATTTCACACTCATCGCATGAACGTACCCTCGGTCTCCGAAGATGAAAAAAGCTGGGTCGAAGCATGGTGAACATTTACGTATTAAGAAATGAGTGAACGAGTGAATATGACGTCACCCCCACCCCACCCCCCTCCCATGCACACACACAGCAATAATTCGTGCATAAATCCACGAGTTGATTATAAATTGGCAAAACGTGTTATTTAGAAAGTTAAGATCCATGTCTGTTCAATACTATAAAGTTTGTGTGGGATGATCAGATTTAATCAACGTCAGGAACATCAAGTCATTCGTCTAGTTTCTCAGGGGTCTTTAGTAGTTATAACGTTACCATTAAAGTCTGCAGTTCTTATTATGATATCCTCTATTGACAACTATGTACAGTTTAATTGTTAAGAACAGCATCAGTTATTAGGTTATTTTACTTGTAGCTCTGCTGGTGTCATCGAATGGGCTTCGCAGTTCTTCTCCTCGGCCCTCTTTGTTACGTATGAACAGGTAAGCATTGACATTATTCTACTTGAAAGTATTGTTTCTCTAACTTAGTTTCACTTGATCTTATAATTTTCTTTTGGAAAAAAATGCTTATCTACAAAAACCTTACTCGCTGTTTGTTTGTTTTCCATTCGCTGCAGGTTTACCCACGCGATCCTTTTGGCATTGTAATGTAAGTTCCCGGCATTATCCATGAATCATCTGCTCATGCTACGTATTCAAGAAATCTTTGTTGCCCTTTTATCAGAGTATAGCGTTGCTTTTGTTAGACAAGTTAAGGAAGTGCTAACTAGTCTTGTTTCCACAACCCATATAGTATTGCCAGCGCTTCTTTAGACCCGTAGTGAAGACCTTGGGTAGTTCTAAATTCTGGACAGCATGGAGCAGTAGATAGTTGTTTAATATTTATTCCTCTCCCGAACATTGACCTTTCCAGGCTGAAGCACTTTCAGTCCATCAACAGCCCACTTCGTAGCATCCGAACGTATCCAGACCCGCAAACGCAAATTCTTCGCTATAAAGAAAAGGTAAGATATCCTCATCTTAAACAATCTGATCCGATTGAAGAAAGGCTTCCTCTGGGAACTGTTGAAGTACTACGATACATTGGCGTCTAGAATGTTCATTGTACTGTGAATTAATAGTTGTTCAGTACAGAAACAAAATTTTTAAGGCTCGTAGTAGTTACTAGTACGTCCTAATTTGACCCTCATGAACTGGAAATATAGACAGCTTTATGCACCGTCTTCCTTTGGGTGTTTTACTTTGTGATGAAGAGACAAGTTTGTTCAAAGCTACTGAACGACCGGCTACTACACGTCTTGTGTTACTGTCTTGTGTTACTAGACAAAATATAGTACACCAATAGAACTACTAACTCTTCGAATACAAATTCATGTTATTATCATTGTTATTTTCAAATTTAGGGGTGGCCTGTGGTGCTTTGCCGTGACATGAACCAGTTCTATTTTGACGTATTGGAACAGGACGAAAAATGCCGAATTGAACATCTCGAGCCTTTTGACGAATTTGAGGTTAGTAATAGCGTAACATATGGGGCTTCCACATGGGTCCCGTAACATATGGGACTTCCACATGGGTCCCGTAACATATGGGACTTCCACCCGTAACATATGGACATCCTTGGTATGTCCACGTCAGTGCGAGTTTGTGCCAAGAGTTTTGCTTCCATCCTCAACACGATTTCTATATATAACGAAGGCACTTGTAGCCTATTTCACTTAATCAGCTAACCTTCGTGGAGCATTAAATAGTCGTATATTATACAGTTCTTATTTTCATACCAAGGATTTGTTGTGATCTTTTTGTATTTTTATACAGGAATGGCAGCTAAAGTGCGCTCACTACGTGATAGTGACAGCACTTAAGGGATCTTGCGAGCTACTTAAAGACGACCTTTTTCCAGGTAACAACCTGCCGAAAATGGCGCTAAATTTGAATAGTAGCATAGTGGCATAATAATAATAATTAATATTATTTTTTATTTTTATTATTATTACTACCATTATTAATTGAATAAGTTACACTTACTTTGCCGCAAAGTACATTTAACCTACGTTCGGAACTTGGAGTATGCCAACCCATTCTTAGTTCTCTGTCCCCTCCTCATCTCACCTCACCTCACTTCATCTGACATCATACCATCTCTTCTCATATTCTCTTAGAAAGTCTAACCCAATCTAATCTCATCTTATCTTAGAAACTCGAACGCATGAGGATGCAGTTGAACCCAATGAAATGTCAGTTCGTTTGGTGGATGCAGGTTCAATACCCCACTTCCTATGACATCATTCCATCTCTTCTCATATTCTCTTAGAAAGTCGAACCCAATCTAATCTCATCTTATCTTAGAAACCCAAACGCACGAGGATGCAGTTGAACCCAATGAAGTGTCCGTTCGTTTGGTGGATACAGGTTCAACACCTCCCTTCCTCTGACATCATCCCATCTCTTCTCATATTCTCTTAGAAAGTCAAACCCAATCTAATCTCATCTTATCTTAGAAACCCAAACGCACGAGCAGAGCCGGGACAGCAACCCGCCTGGCGGTGTTAGAAGTTTCTCCAGTTGAGGAATAGCCATTTGTGTCTGGTGCAGCTTGGTCCGGTCGTTGTGATTATTGCTCATCACTCCGAAGGACTCTGCGCGTTGTTTCGTCCAGCCAAACAAGCCTTTCTCCGTCCAAACACAACACCCCGCTGTCCATACTGCTCGCGGGATGGCAACGTCATGTGCCGCTGGTGGACGAGGGAGCTGCGTACGACCATAGGGCATCGGTATAGAAGTGTCTTGAACAGCCGGCTTTCCGCTGTTTCCAGAACGGAGGCCGAAGTTTGATGTTCCCGTCAGAAGATACAGGGTTCCATTACGCTGATTACTTCCACAGTCATGTTTAGCATAATCCCTTATTTTTTTTTCAAACTGCTGCCAGGGTCCGCCATTAGATGCTGCATACTGTGGCACTGCATTGGTCAGAGTGAAGGTAGCTTTCATGTACTCTTTGTCAAACGAGTTTATTCCGGAAGGATTCATGTGCCCCCTAGTGATTCCGCTGCTGGTAGCTGACTTGTAATCCTTTTCTAGATTCTTAACTAAACAAACGGTATACAATTTAGCTAGAACTTCTAAAGTAGATAGTGCTGCACCCAGAGGTTTCCCTTTCGCCACGATTATTTTATAGTGCCGAACACGTGACGGCACACCTACTTGCTTACAGTACTACATATATATATGAACGCTTAATTACTGGCAATGTTTTTACCATACACACTTTCCGACAGTGGAGTGCTATAAACTTCTCAGGGTATACCAAGAAACAGTTGCTGTCCGGCAAAATGCTAACTTAATTTTCAGGACATATACCAGCTATGACCCTTTCCTCTGCTTATAAGCCCTGACACTAGTCTTAAAACTTCGGGTGATGCAGCTGCGTTGTAAGAGAGTAGTTCTTTAGTGACTGTTCTCCCCTAGTTTTGCGCTAGCGAACAACATAAAAGGTGTACTACAATTAGAGATCATTTCGCTTCACTGTCAAAGATTGATCGAACAAAATGCTCGCGTCAGCGAGTCACGCGTCAATTATCAT
>JANVCH010043879.1:0-7500 GCA_025505405.1 Epizoanthus rinbou
GACGAAACTAGTTTTTATTTTATCGCTAAGAGTTTTAACATCTGTAACCTTTTTAACTGAATGAAAGTGTGTAAAAGACAACCAAAGGGTTCATAGTGTTTTAAAATATGCATTTTAGTACTGAAGCTTTCCTGGCGGAAACTGAGAAAATATCGAAGAAATATCCTAACATTTGTACAGAAAGTTATTTAAAGTAATAGAGTTCCATTCCCAATACTATTATAATGTATTAAATGCTTTTGTTATTGTTTATATTCGTTGTTGTTGTTGTTGTTATTGTAGTTGACGTCGTTGTCCATATTACTGCTTATATCCCTTGTTGCTGTTGGCGTTGTAGTTATTGTTGTTGTTTTTGTTATCGTGCGTCAATTCTATCTAACTTGTCACACATAGGCCGTATAGTGGCAGATAGCGGTTCCTTGTAAGTTCTTTCAGTTAGACCTCATGAACCAGGTCTTTCTGAGTTCAAACTTAACGAGCGGTAGACTGACGACAACACATTACATCTACTACTATTTTGTTACTTGTTGCCGGCAGTTGTAAATATTACTGTACACAATAAGAAATTGAGATGTTTTAAAAATATTATTTAGAACTTAAGAAAGGAGGAAATTCTAGTTTCACGCAATGGTGCGAGGCGATACGTGCTCCTGGCTTCAATAATTTATTCAGATATTCTTGGTATAATTACGATGTTTACCACGAACCAATAACTCTCCGTGTATGGTTTGTGGTTCCGTGGTGTAATGGTTAGCACTTCAGACTTTGAATCTGGAGATCCGAGTTCAAGTCTCGGCGGGACCTAGTTTTCTTTTGGCATTTGAATGTGTTTATTACTTCCAAGATCCATTTATCAAAACTACATAACTGACAATGGAAATTAACGAGAGAAGCGAGCAATCAAACCCTCGCTCGGCGGTATGCGATTTTCTTTATGCGGGTTTCCTAAGTTTTGAAACAGTAATATCCTAACATTTGTACAGAAAGTTATTTGAAATGCTAGAGCTCCACTTTTATATATTAAAGGCTGTTTATAGCGATAAATTCGTCATAGGACATCAGTTTCTTGGAGTCTATTGCAGTCGTAATGTTGAATGCGTTGTTGCTGTTGTCGATCACTAATTTTTTCAAAAATTTGGCAATATTCTGAAGAAAGTTCAAATTTGCATACTTTATTCTGCATAAATTATGAAAGCTGACGCTATCTAATTAGTGTCAAAAGAAGACTTATTTCAAAGTAAACAAATAGAAGTTGGTCAACTAAAATTTCAGAAGAGGGCTCAGGCGGGAATCGAACCCGCGGCCTCGCGCACCCAAAGCGCGAATCATACCACTAGACCACTGAGCCTACAGCTGACTGTTCGTAAACATTCCGAGGCTTTATTACACTGAGCTACTCAATTGTTGCTGAATATATGTTTTAACTGATATATTTGGATTCTTTGAAAATAGTAATTATTGGGACGCATGGGCGTCTGATATGTTGCTGTTTGGCGCACCACTGAACTTCTACCTGGCATTTCATAAGCATTCGCAGATGTTTTTCCCAAATGGGGACATTATAGTGATTTGCTGGTGGATGTTATTGTTGTGTATGGTGGCGGTGGTTTCGTTTGCTGTACAGTTAACAACAAACATAATAAGAAACTTGGAGTTCGCTTTGTGCGGACATACCCTCGACTTCCAAATTCTTCACAAGCATTCTTGGAAACTGAATCGCGAGTTTCACTGTACGTAAACTACTGAAATAACATCAGAGGTATATCATAGTGTGGGGCCGGTTGACATCAAAATAGCCGAGTTTTAAGTCTTCGCGGGACCCGGTTTTATCTGCTTTCTTTCTCTATTCCATCTTATTTCCTGGGAGATTAATTCACAAGCACATAACTAAACTTATATAATGGCAAAAGACATGAACGAACGCATTCTTTAGGCATTACATTTAAGAGATTCCCGAACTTGTTGTGTTGTGGCCCCGTGGTGTAATGGTTAGCATTTCAGACTCTAAATATGGAGATCCGAGTTCAAGTCTTGGTGGGACCTTTTATTCACTTTTTGCGATGTTCACTTTTCATTATTGATTTTAATTGTTGCTGTTGCTGTTGCTGTTGTTGTTGCTGTTGCTGTTGCTGTTGCTGTTGTTTATCTAATCTAATTGAAATACTGCCAAACTAGCTGTCGTTAACCACAACATAATAAACTACATAATAGATAAATGATAACATTACATGACTCTAAAGTATTGGATCAAGAAATATACGTTGTTGCTCTTGTTGTTGTTGTTGTTGTACTTCATTGCTATCTAACTGGTCACATATAGGCCGTATATTGGCAGCTAGCACTTTCTGTACTTGCAACCAGCTCCAAGGATCGACGATATGCCTCGGCCAGCACATTATCACTACTACTATTTTGTTATTTGTTGCTGGCGGTTGTAAATTTGATTGTACATTATAAGAAATTAAGATGTTCAATCAACGTGTGCAATATAATATTATTTAGAATTTCGAATAGGAGGAAATTATAGTTTGACTGAGGCGATACGTGCTTCTGGCACTGCGATATTCACTACGAACCAATTAACTTCCCGTGTGTGCTTGGTGGTTCCGTGGTGTAATGGTTAGCACTTCAGACTTTGAATCTGGAGATCCGAGTTCAAGTCTCGGCGGGACCTTGTTTTCTTTGTGTTCATTACTTCCAAGATCCATTTATCAAGACTACAGACAATGGAAATTAACGAGAGAAGTGAGCAATCAAATCCTCCCTCGGCGGTATGCGATTTGTTTTATGTCGGTTTCCTCAGTTTTGAAACAGCAATATCCTTGAACATCTGTACACAAGATTATTTAAAATATTAGAGCTTCACCCCTAATACTGTTCTGGTTAATTAAAGGCCATTTATTGCTGCAAAAATTGTTGTTGGGCTCAGGCGGAAATCGAACCCGCGGCATCGCGCACCCGAAGCGCGAATCATACCACTAGACCACTGAGCCTGTGTACGAACGATGCTGTTTCGGCGTAACTTAGAAATTCGTCATAGCAAATCAATTCCTTGCTATTTTTAAAAATCGTAATGTTGTTTTAATATATGAGTTGTCGTCATTGTTGCTGTTGTTGTTTATATCTATCGTTGCTTATATCTGTTGTTGCTGTTGTTGTTGTTGTTGTTGTTGTTGTAGTTCTTGTACTTGTTGTGTTGTGTTGCTCTTGCTGTTGTCATTGTTCGTCGTTGTTGTTGTGTTTGGTATCGTTGTTGTTGTCGTCTTCGTCGTCCTCGTCCTGACGTCCTCGTCGTTGTTGTTGTTGTTGTTGATAAACGTTGTTGCTGTTGTTATTGTCGTTTCTGGTGATGCTGTTATCGTGCTTCAATTCTAAGTCACATATGGGTCGTGTAGTGGCAGTTAGTGATTTCTTGTACTTGTTTTCGGTTCCACCTCGTGAACCACGTCTGTCGTAATTTTGGTCAATCAAAGTGTGCAACATAATATTATTAAGAATTTAGGTGGAACTTCTTCTAGTTTGACGCAGTAGTGCGATGCAATACGTGCTCTTGGCTTCAAAACTATTATTAAACTCCCCGTTTTTGTTTCGCTGTTTCATGGTGTAATGGTAGTTGAATCTGAGATCCGAGTTCAATTCTATATATATATTGATGCATCAGTAGATACAGTACAGAGCTCACTTCCCAATACTATTCTGACAAATTTTGAAAATACCTTTTATTGCCATTTATTATGAATGTTGTGCCTTGCTAATTCAGTTCCTTCACTATCGCGATCAGTTTTCATTATTTTTCATGTGGAATTTACCTTCACAGCGAAGCTATAGACAATGTTGGAATAAACTGTTAACAAAGTAAATTGAAGCCAACAAACAATTCTAGAACATTCTAGAAAAAAGACCCACAACGGCAAAGCGAGCTGCAAAACGTTTTGGTGAGCTCACCCGCGCGAGGACCCGCGCCCTCGCGCACCCAAAATATCATACCACTAGACTGTTTCCCGTGTAACTTGTCCCTTAAACAAATTCTTGCGTTTCGAGTAACACATTATTTACAAGATCTTTCGGGCAATTCTAAGGAATAAAAAATAGCTATATAGTTTGACAAATGACAAAAATGGTGCACACAAAAACCTGTTGGGCTCAGACGGGAATCGAACCCGTGGCCTCGCGCACCCAAAGCGCGAATCATACCACTAGACCACTGAGCCATCTACAGTAAGAAGATAAGCTATTTTAAAAGGATACTTCTTTGCGACAAATACCCTACCTGTAGGCATGCAGGTGGATTGGAGGTTGTTGTATTGTTATTATATCGGTATTGATAAAACTCTTATTTTAATTAAAACTTATGTCAAAATATTAGTAAGGCTTCTTGATCTTTGTTTGAGTGTTAGATGGATTTTGAAAAAGTCGCATACCTACATAAAGAAAGAAAGAGTTTCCCCTACGTACGTGTACAGGCTACAGGCGTACAGCTTGCAAAGTACTTTAAGAAAAGCTTTGGGTATTTTACCCGCCTAAGTCAGTAGCAAACGCTGATTTTAACAGTAATTAGTAAACCCTAATTTTTGTTGTTTCAAACACATTTGCCAAAAATCTTGCATTAAAGCTAGAATTAAAGAGAAAGGGTCGAGTCAAACGACAAACGCAAGGTATACTGTATAATGTTGCTCTTTGTTCGCTCCTCAGACAGTTTGAATAAACGGAGTAGGGTTGCTGTCTCATTGCGTGACTTAGGTTCTGTTTGCGCACGAACGAGAGGGACAACGGCGATCCTTCAATTGTTAACTATAGCTTTTCGTTCCTTCTTGATCTGAAAGAGTAAAGCGTTAGCTTCGACTGGGCCTTGATAATATTGAATGCTGATAATTTCATAATGTCTCTTATTTAGCATAAACAATCGAGATACATAAAACAACATTAGGTTGATGTCAAATTAATTAATTAGTTAATTAAGTCACACAGACCTCTGTCTGTTCTAAAGTCATTGGAGTTACACCTGAAAACGTACACGGAAAGCAACAAAATGCTATTAATTTGATTTAACGTATGAATATATATTTTGAAAGTAGTGTTACCCTACCGATACATGTACATTCAGAAATGTTTCCAATAGTGGTTAACATGTCCATATTAACCTAAATGTTTACGTGAATACTCAACCTTGACACTTTTATTAGTTTTTATAAGTTTTGTAGTTTTAAATTAAAGCTTCAAAGCTGGAAATAGTTCAGTTTTTCTGCACTTCAGAAAAGAAGATGGGATGCAGAGAACTGTGTTTGCGGGTACATATATACACGCTCGTACGCGAATCTATGTGGCTGCATGGTTGCGAGTGCATGCCTTTTAATATTTTGGATATAGCTAAAAACACAGTTGAAAACCAAAAGCATTGTCCAGTTTTCCTTCCGGTAATCTGCTGAGATCTTCACTAAATATTATTGGTCTTCTCAGTTATTTCCGCCGGCTACTCAAGACAGACTCTAAGTTCCGTGTTTCTTACGAACGCGACATGTTCCAGAGGTACACACTGAGAGTGGATACAGAAACGATATATGTAGTACAGAGACCCCCTCCCTCCCCATAGCAAACTCCTGCTGTGTGAACACTAATCCCGCATGCAAACGAAATAAGCTATCTCTTTGTACGTTGTGAACTTATCGACGCATTCGCCGAGTAGTGACTGGCCAGACAATATACAGGGACAGAGACAATAAGCGCCATATACCTACGGCGGAAATATGTCGATGCAATTAGCAAGAAAAGAAGGCGTTTTGTTTTCTTTCTTCCCGTAGATATGTTTTCCCGACCGAAAACTGAAACACCAGTACAGGCTCCGGGTATCACGATCCGATTTCATGACGTCATGCAACCGGCCAGAACAACCAAACCAAGATGGCGAGCCGTAGATAAGGATATTTTTACAATTATGGATCCTGGGGTAGAAAACGATTCTCTTGTTGCCAGGTAGGGATCGTGAAAGGTTTAAGAACATTAACTACGATTGTTATGTTCAGAAATGCTATGTCGAGTCGATTCTCTGCGACTGACAGGCAAAATTATCCGCTTGGCTGTTTATTCAGGTACCCTACCCTAACATTGAAGGTAAAAATCACACTGAAAGCACATTTAATTGGCTTTCGCTGAGTTTAGCATGTGTATCTACATTGTATTTTGTACACAAGTATCGATCCCTCGTTTCTTGAAGATAACGATATCCTAAGCTTCGTATGTCATATTTCAGTGTACTTAATTGCGATAAATTTAACATCACTTCAACTTGTGACCATACTGTAGTAGATGAAAGAACAACTTGTGGCCAAACTAAAGACCAAAACAACTCTCCTGGCATTAATACCATGACATATTTTGATTTAGGAAGACATCTCGTTATTTCGATTTCTTGCAATAATTATATATCGAAGATTCGTAAAATCATTGCTCATTCAATCAAACGGCATAGCTTCGCAGAATATTTTATACTAATTATAGCTTCTTTGCGAAGGAAAACATCTTTATCTGTACGAGAAAGACATCCCGTAGAAATGGTCTATACATTACTTTTCGCCGGTTTTGATTCTTATTAAGAACTCAATTTTGTGTTAAACTACTTTGTGAAGAATTAAGAGAGATCTAGATAACTGAAACCATCACGGCAAGTTATTCGAATAGTTCCGGCCGTGGAATAACTGATTGCATGCCTACCGCGAATTTAGTATAAAGTTATGTCCATATATATAATAGTAGGAAGTTGTGTGAGCAGTAATTGTCCACCCAACCCCCCGGCCCGCTGCATGTCGGTTAATGTCTCTTAGTTTGGACTGATGCCGCGTCCCACAAAGTATCTCAACACGGCTGAACACAGTTAAAATGTTTGTAGTAGAGTGATCGTCCTGGTTTGTGTAGTCTTGAGAAGGACTGTTGTTGCTAACTGACGTTTCGACAACCTGTGTGGAAGTGATCTTCATTGACTCTGAAGATGACTTCCAAACAGATTGTCGAAACATCAGTCACCAACAACAGTCCTTCTCAGGACTACACAAACCAGGACGATCACTCTACTGCAAACATTGACTCACCTGGGTTGTTATACTTTATAGAGAGATTTGCTTGCTAAGAGTATCTGCCTTGTAGACCGGCAACAGAAACAAGTTATCTCACGACCGTGTTTACAGCAAAGAGTGTTCTAAATACATAATATAAATATATGAACATAGCTTGAAATTGCCAAAGTTCTCCGCTATTTAAAAATAGTGGAGAAATTCGGCCTTTCGGTGACAGTTGTCCATCAGTCGGGTTCGGCCTGCGGTCTTCTTAACTACTAGAACAGGTTCCGTCCAAGCTGGCCCTCTCAGTAGCACGAATTTGATGAGTTATGGGGGAAAATTGTTCGTGCGTGTCTTGGCCTTTTGACAGCGGCAATCAGTTAAGTAATCCAGAGTTGCACATTACACCTGGCTCACATATGTCATATAGACATGCCTGCAACAACCCTTT
>JANVCH010043990.1:0-11307 GCA_025505405.1 Epizoanthus rinbou
CAATTTCAGAATACCATCCAAATGTCTATTTAACACTTGCATTAAATAAAGTGCCTGTGATGTCTGGATTGCTTATCAGTGTGTTCTATATTCAAACTTAGCACTAGACTAATGTCCAATTGAAAGTAAAACTATTTAAATTTGTAATTAGATATTAACTAACTTATAATTAACTCGTCTTGTCTCTTGACCTCTTATTAATTGTCTTACTGAGCTTCTTTTTCCTCTCCATTTAATATGCTCATTTCTATTAGTTTTTCTAATACCAATAAATATGTATGTATGTATGTATGTATGTATGTATGTATGTATGTATGTATGTATGTATGTATGTATGTAGACTTAGAACCAAGCAAAACTATCGATCATTAATCAAATTAAAAACAATTGTTTGCTTCAGGTCAGGAACAGTACGTTACTGTGTATACCAGTCCACGTTATTTTCTATTACCTTTTCCCAAGTTCATATTGAAATAAAAACAAAAACCATAACAGCTGCAAAAGATCAAACTTCCACTGACAATGTCTTTGGTTTGAAACTTTGTATTAGATCATACATTTTTCATGACTATTGACAAGATCACAAGCACTTTGGCCTGTGATAGTGGTACAGAGATTTAAGAGTGAGACAGTATTACAGCATTTATTCAATAAATCCTGAACTTGTTATAATTATATAAAGTGAATAGTTACTTCCATAATAGTCCATAACCATCATACAAATGAGATCAGAGCAAAAACTTTTCCCTATTTGTGTACTTTGACAGTCTTGGATTACGGCATCAGTGAGTTTCCATTCCCAGGCCATACGTGGTCAACAATGAAAACAAAAATATGGCGAAGGGCCTGGGAACATCAACTCACTGACGTCATAATCCAAGATGGCGGGCCTATGACTGTTGAAGTGCAAAACTACAATGTAGGCCATGTTTGCTTCATTCTCGTTTGTGTGATGGTTTTGGACCCCAATTAAATCACAGAATAATTCAGTGTATCAAGCAGTTCTTCCATTTAATTGACAGCAAAGTGTTTTTCACTTCAGGATTCCTTTAACTGTTTTTTAAATTTACTGCTCACCATGTTCCTTGAACAGACTCACATTTTAGCAGGGGATGACAGGATTCAACTGAAAAAATAATGATTAATACTTCAATAGTTATTTATTATTAAATTTAAATGATAGAAGGTCTTAAATCATTAATCTCTGGAGTAACATCATCAGCTATTCGAATAACAAAAAAATTACTGTCTTGATTGCATTCATTATCCATGACAGGAAATATTCATCAATAAAAGATTCCAGTGAACAGGCTTTTCTTGTGGGAGAACAGGGAAAAATTAAGGGAGAAAAAAAGAGCCTGTTCACAGGCTAATAGTTTCACACAGTAGTGTCAAATATTTTGTTTGTAATAACACTAACTTTACGAAATTTATAATTAAATAGAATGCTACAGCTCTTGAACAATGTATTCCAATTTCTTTATTTTTCTCAAAAACTATCAAATAAATTACAACACACTGAATGGCAGGAGACTGGATTGACCCACCTAGAGTTGTAGTTTGTTTCTGTAAAAGAGCTGGAAAATCATTTTCAAACACAAATGTACTCTTGTAATCGTCATTCACCTAAACAGAAAAGACAGTCAAGTCAGTAAATTGAGAGATCATTGAAGTTGCCACTGACAATCCTAGGGACTGTATAAATTATGTAGCATCCAGATATAAATAAACATTTAACAACAAAGTTGGCTGCATTTCTATACAGTGGGTTAAACCACCCCCTCCCCTCTAAGTTTCTAAGCCTTGGTTGAAGTGACTTCATAGCTACTTGGATGCACAGTCAGTGAGACAACCCCTCCCCTCTACCCTAACCCTTAGCCTTAAGGCCGCCACACACTAACCGATTTTTTGCCGGGAGGCCTCTGATTTTTTGTTGGGGAATAATCTGTTCATCTCGTAACTCGCCACACACTAACCGATTTTTTGTCACGAGACAACAGGCCTACAAATTAAAAAGTCAAACAATGTCACTCTGCTTTTCAGTAAGAACTGATGGCAGTATATATACTATCAACAGCAAAATCAGTAGTGCCCAACATGAACTGTCTGATGATATACCTGTCATTTCCAAACTCCAAAGCCGTGGCGTTTTCAGCCCATGACTTCACTTTTAACGCTCTGTTGCTATAATCAGGAGTCGTGATGTCGTATAGACATGCAAGGCCTTTCTTGCCATAGTGTAACTAATAAATCTTCTTTTTCTACAGTCCATCGATCAGCTTGACCTGGAGTCTCTTGCCCCTCTGCATTGCAATTATTGGTCTCTGTGATCTCTTCAGCAAACTCCGCCGCCATCTTGGAACTGTTTTGCCTTGTCGCATGTTTTCAATCTCGCTTCCCATTGGCTGACACTCAAAAGAGTCCAGATAAATTATCGGTCACTGCCACACACGAGCCGATATCCAGCCGACAGAATCCGACAAAACATTTTTGGATCTAGCATGTCAGATGGAACTACCAAACGAAAAATCGTGTCTCCCGACAAAACATCGGTCAGTGTGTAGCGGCCTTTAAGCCCAAATATGGAATGAATTTCTTGGAAGTCACAGCAAAGTTTTTCAGAATATAATCAAAGAAGTGGCTCGGCACTTCCAGTCATCTTTACAAACTGTCTCACTACATAGATTTAGCATGCGAAGGCATCACGGCACTTTAAGAATTACTTATAGCTAGGCATAGACAACGACTTTCCTTGCATTATAGTATACATAGTTTAACGTACCTCGTACTAAAACTCTGATGTTAGATGTGTCATCTTGGCTATTCTCTCCAAATGTCTGGAATATTTTGCATGAATATTTCCCGGCATCGTTTCTATTGACATCTTTTATCATAAGAATGCCTTCATCTGAAGAAAATCTTGGCCCCGTCAGTTCAACCCCATTTTTAAACCATGTGAAAGTTGGTGGGGGACTGCCTTGTGCCTTACACAGCAACTCTCCCAGTTTTCCTTCAGATACTTCTTGGTCGGCCTCCGTTTCACCTCGCTGAACTAGAAAATAATATTTGGTTTTAGAAGCATCTGAAGTGAATTCATCGTCACTCGTTAAATAAAATATTAATATTTAAGTTTAATTTTAAAAATTACTTTATGTATACATACATGATAATATAACTTCTCCCAACAAAATACAGTTTAGTAAGTACAATTTCTTTATTGTTGCACTAGAGTCCAACTTCAACAGTTGCTGCGTTGTGTTCAACCAATGTTCGGCTGAACAGAAATGCATTTAGATTATTTAGTTCGGCGCGTGATTTACGCTAACGTAGGAGACGGAAGCGCAGACAAGGGCGGAAGCACCAGAATCCATACAAACACTGTAAATAAACGGAAACGAACGGAAAAGAACCGAAGGTTTTCATCTGTTCCGTTCTGTCTTCTTTTTGCTGTTTTTGTATGTAGTCTTCCGCTTCTGCTTCTGCTTCCGTCGCTAGTGTAACTGACCAATTTTTATTGAATGACCACTCTCAATTGCCATGTAAAGGTTAGTCAGTCATGTATGATTTATCGCAGTTTAGAATTAGGTTTTGCAATTCACTTCCACTTAAAATGGTGACATCATGTGACGTCATAGGCTAGTTTATTAAATGGACAACTTTTGTTTCCTAATCTCTTACAGATTTGGAGTTTCAGGCGGCGGACATTTTTACCCCTCCTCCCTTTCCACCAGTTACAGAAACTCCAAAAAAGAGCAGTGTGGATAGGGAAAATCCCTTTGCTTATATTTTTGTATGACTGGAGGTATTTATTGACTTTTGTTTTACTGAAGGGCAATCAATTGCAGTCTCTTGTTGTTTTATCAAAATTAACACACTTTATTTGACAAGAAATGAATGTTTTGTTTTCTAAATTGAACCAAGGTACTTTCGACTACCTGGTATATGAGTTATATTTATGCCACTTATTTCAAAGTTGCAAAGGCAAAAATGTATTTTAAGAACCCTTATAATCAAGACAGTGAAAAGGTAATAAGTTTCTTTTGAGATTTACCATTGTTACTTGGGTTCAATTATATTAAGAAATTCTGCTCCTTACTTACATAGTATGTAAAACACGTAATATACGTAAGACCATCTAGAACTTGTTCCACTACCATAACATTGATATACTTTTGAATCATTCAGCTTAACTTTGTCCATGTGAAGCGTATCTCCCTCCGCTCTTACTCGTTTATGTTCGTCCGTTAACTTCGCCCTTTCTTTGTTATACCAACCAACAAATGTTTGCCCTTCTGGAAGCACGCATTTGGTCCGGAAATTTGTCCCAAGTAAGATTTTATCTTCCTTTTTGATTTGGAGACTGTCCTCTGTAAAAATAGAATATATATGTATAGTGGAAACGGATAATAAAGTTAGAAGATGAACATTCCTAAAATATCAATGCAACTATGTGTAGTTTTGGGCAATTGTTGTTCTTGCAAAGTATGTGGCTGTCTGAAAGGAATTTGGTCATTAAATTTGAAACTTGGTCATTAAATTTGAAAGGGAAAGCAAACACTAAATTTGTTTCGTATGATTATAGCATACACAAAGTATTATCAGAAAGTATGCATCATCTACCCAAACCATTTTTGTTTCGTGTACAAGCACACCTGTTTGTCGCATGTGATGTCACATTAAATTTGAATAACGTCTATTCGTTGAGATAGAAAATTCTACAGTGCCCAATATTTCTACTTTGACTTGGACGTGATACCATTAAGAGCTACGTTCGTTAAACTTTGAAACAAATTATTTAAACTCTTCGTTTGTTTGTCTCATGTGGCATCATGACATCTATTGTACTAAAAAGTCTCCGCTCGAGTCAGTTCCATTTCTAGCATGCGAGCTGCACTTACGTAAATTTCGCCAAATCCCAATGCAATCACTGATCATCGTTCATTGGAACACAAACCACTTCCTACCACATCCTCTACAAATTCTGGAGGACATACAATCCACCAGTGTCAACAGCACGGTATTTTGAAGCTTCTATACTCTGACAATAGCCTGGGATCCAACCATCCTTTGTCTCACATTAAAACACCACCCTATGGTAAACCTCTGGCTTTTTTCCCGTTGTCAGGATATGATATCCTCAGAATAGCCGTTTGTCAGTTGCCCAAGAGAAGGTCAAGTAGTTACAACATCTTCCACAGGAAACACCAGATGGAAAACAGCCTTATGCACTCCTTGATTATATTTCCTTCACGGAAACCTAATTGCATCTTTCTAAATAACAAAGTTATATCAAAGTCTAGTATATGGCCCATAACCCTGAAAAGGCCAATAAGAATATTTGCCAAATCCCCTGGCAACGCATTGGCAACGGCGCAATCATTTTCAGACGAAATTGAAATCTTAGCCAAAAATTAGACTTTAGCGTTTGGGTCATTTGGAGCCCTTCCCCTCTACTTTCAATATGACTCGTCCGTTCCTCCTGAAATTTGGCATTCTTATTCAGCAGACTTTCACTTTCAATTGAGTGTGGCCACGTGGTCCCTAATTGGTTTCCATGGTTACCATATCCAAATAAATGACGTCACGTTTCAAAACCCATGTTTTGCAGTACTTTTCTTGTTTTCTAATTTTGTTTTTTTAAAGGCACGTCAACTAAAATAAGTTCACCAGGCATTATGGTTATGATAAATACAAAATAAGCTATAACAAGTTTGTTTTTCGATTCTCAATATCTTTTTTAAACGAAAAACATGAAAAATGCTGCTTTTTTGAAAAAGTTGATATTTGTACCAACTTTAAGAATACAATTTTGAAAAAGCCAAAGGGGGCAGCAAATAAAAAAAAACGTGTTTACTAATAAGTAACAGCTAATATAAATATTTTGAGGAAGTATTAAAACCACTGCGCGAAAGCTAAAATAAGTCGAGGGGCAGGATTAATTTGATCCCCTCCCCAAGCTTTCTAGGGTTAATGAGAGTTATTTTACATTTTCATAAAAAGAAAATAAAGCAGTGACATTCGAAATTAAATAAATGTTTCTCAGTTTTCGTGTCAATAAATCATGAAAGAAAGTTGAACATGGATTCCAACTTTCAAACAGACAATTCTTTACAGTTACTTTATATATGTTGGCAATTTATATAAATAATATAATTTCTACTCACTTGGAAAGCAGATTAAGCTAACATCTTGATTGTGTGAACAACCTAATGTTTCTTTCCAAGATCCTCGAGGGCAAAATGTCAAGGAAGTCTCATTACCCAAACATTGCAAATTTTTCAGCCAGATATTTCCACCTCCTTTCTTTGCAGTGGAATCATATTCTGCCAGAGCGCCCTCACTGTACCCTAGCTGCTTGCAGACGACATTCGCATCCTTGAGGTCCCAGCCTTTGTTACAAACGGTACCCCAGGCTCCTTGGTAGTATATTTCCACACGGCCAAAGTGTGAGGCATTTCCATCCCTTCTTAGTTTAACTGGAACTAGAACAATTTATTGTAAGGACTATGTATCAGTCACATTAAGACAGGCCTCGCAAAATATCATTATAAAACGTAGAAGCTACAAAACTCGATATATCGTATTTGTTGATTATTGGATGTCCCAGTTTTAAATATCTGTTCACACGCTTTCTCTAGGTAATACTACAGATTACAACTAGATGACAAGACGCTTTGTGTTTCAATATAAAACATCTTACTTGTTTTCTAAGGAAACCACAGTGCGTTTATTTCCTGACAATAGTTTAAGTGAACCTCCGATCTTCAAATTACACATTAATCTACCAAAAATAATATTAAAAAAATTTACGGCAATCAGCTAGAATGGTTAATATTTTGGAACAGTTTCAGCATAATCACAGCTAATAAAACTGAGTTGGGAAACATAGAAGAAATGAAATATGAAATTTTGAAGAAATAATGAATGCGCAATTTTTTGACTGACTCCGTCTTCGGAAAATTGCAATGAAGCAGTTGAGCTGTTGAAGGAACGTTCTGGGCGACCTCAAGCTTTGATAAATGCCTACATGGAGTCGCTGTCTAAGATTTTGCACTAAACTAACACAAAAAGACTGGGAATTATAGATACATATATATGAAACGTGCTTTTATGACATAAAGGCCTTTTTATAAAAACACTGTTCATGATAACGACGCATTTTAATTCATACAACGAATAAGTGGGATAACATCTACGAAAATGAGTTGTTAATTAGGAGCCTCGTGTTATATGAAGGTGTACTGGGCTTGCAGTTAGTGCACGCCTGTCAGGCGGGTTTTAAGCACGAGTTGTTTTGAAAGCGCGCGAAATAACAAGAACAATAGTAATATTAACAAACAAAACAATGTCCTACTTACTTTATGCAACCAAACTGAATCCCAGTCGATGACTGCATCCCCGCCTCTAGTTGGGCTTGTAAATGTGACTCGTACAGATAGACAAACAAATCATTTTCGTAGATGTTCACCCCATGTATTCGTTGTATGAGTTAAAATGCGTCGTTATCAATTGATAACCAATTGTCATGGATGTTAAGCCAAAGTGAGGTGTATTCTCTGACTTTAGGCCATTTTTTCATTCTTTTTTTAATAAACTTTGTTTATTTGTGATAACATGTGATGTATTTTATTTTGCAACAAGCCACATTTTATTTAAACTTCAAACAAATATGATCTCTTACAAATTATAAAGAAAGACAGAACAAGCTTTTTACAATTTCTGCCTATTATCTTCTCATAGTAACGGCGTCCATTGTGGCTGAGGTAAGGCATTAAAAAGTGTTCAAACTAATGAACCACTTTTCTTGGAATAAGATTATTACCAGAGGCAGTCATAAAGTGCACAAGTATTTCTAGTTTCATAATTTTGTGACGTCACAATGATATGGGCCCTGATGACGTTATAATAATAATAATAATAATAATAATAATAATAATAATAATGATAATTTAATCTTATATAGCGCAGCAAATCATAGGAAGATGCTCTTGCGCGCTTTACAGTATCAAATCTAACAATATTTTCTTGGACCTGCGAGAAACATTTCCGCAAAACGATAACCTCTTCACATAAGCACTAGTGCGTAAAATGCAAAATCTGAGACTTGCCCACTTACATAATTGTTTTCAAAGTCGCTCGACCCGAACGCCAAAGTCTTTGCGGGCAAAGTGTTATTAATCAATAGCACGATTTAGCGGTCAAGCCATTCACAACTTATTGACATCCTGTCCCTTTGTCCTATTCAATGGTGTTGGCATTCATATCCGGTTACGCAGATGGCGGGTATTTCAAAAGCCGTAGTTTATGTTGTATATGCTTTAATGTGTACTTCTAAGTCAGCATACGCTATACTAGAAGGGGCGGTGCAGTTAGAGAATAAATTAATAACAAATACCTAAATAAATTGGTTGTCGTGAAACTTCGGAAACTCAGATTACTGCTAAGCATTTGCAAGACAAAAGAGTGAATACATCTGCATTCAACATTGCAGGAGGTCTTTCAGAGCGGGTAACACATGACCTAATTGGCCTGAGTGCTCCTTAACAACTAACTTTATTGCTTACTTCAGTGCTCTGTAACAACGCATATTGATCACATGATGGCAGGAGTGGTTTGGTACTAACAGTTTCTTGATTCTGTAGCAGACCCTTCATTTCAGTTTAGAAAGCCAACAAAATTTCTTTAACCTCCGGCCTTTCTTTTCTTACTCCCTAAACGGATCTAACACATTTTTCTCTTAATGTTTTTCTGTTCAATTGGAGTGGAGGGGGGACGGGAGAAGATCCGTCCTTATATTTGAACTATCAGTCATAGCATCCTTCTGGCTATGATTGTTTGCTTCAGGGCGGATGGGAAAAGTACGGGGTAAAGCAGCAATTTTAAACTAACAAACGTTTTAGGACATACCTAGTCCATGCTGCTATATCAATTATTTATTATCTTTTATCGATCTTTTAACCATTGATTGGAGACTCGTCTAGCTTCACTTTTTGTTTTGTTTCATCATCATCTATTTATTTTATTGTTTATTAATTAATATTATTGTTATTACTGTTTGCCTGTGCTTGTCAGCTATAGCTTTTGCTTTGTTGCATGTTAGCTTTGTTGCCATACTATACAATGAACAGACTTAACTATTGAAGTTACTCAGCTTTGTTTAGCTTTCTAGTTATTCTGAGTAACTTTTACCTATACCTGTATAATATATTTATATATTCTTAACTTAATTTATGTCACAAATTGGTAATAAAGTTTGCTTACTACTAAAAAAAAATAATTCATGACTACATCTATTTTCAGATTTCCAATACTCAAATGTACTGATATTCGATCTAGTGCGCTATTATATATTTGTAAGTCGCGAGTCTCCAAATGTTCATTAACAACCATGTCTCAAACATCCAACCAGTTTGCTCGGATCAGTTAACTCTCTTTATTATATGGATTTGGCTGTTTTACTAAGAACTAAACCACTCATAGAATTAATATTTCACGGGTGCAAAGATGTGGAAAATAACTCGGGTCTTGGATGTTCCCCAAGCTTAAAGTTTCCTAGTTCTTCCAAACTTTTCAGAAAATGTTCCGAAACATCTTGTGACAAGAATGACATCTCACATGTTTCGGGATTCCTCGCTCGTTAAATATTGTTTACCTCAGACATTCGAAGATAAACTGCACTCTTCTCACCGCCATGTAACATACTCTATGTACACAAAGGTCCTTCCATGCAGATATGTTTTAATTTAAAAATGAAACTGTTCTAAATGTGGATAAGGATCGTTTTCGATGGAAAACACTTTCCATTTCTTTAAACTACCATGGTCTCTGCTTGGACAGTTCATGAAATAGAAGAACTGAACCTACTTTTTTGGATAAAAACAAACGTATCATGTGGACAGGATAATGTAGCCTTCACTTTTAAAGCATTAGCAAAATGTTTTCATGAACACGGGCACAATTCAAACCCAACATTTACATGACTCTGAAACATGTTGAATTTAGGAAGGGCAAGGTGATATTATGTGTCGTACCTGCTTGGAAGTGCCACAATAGGATTTATGCATGTTATGTCAACCGAAGACTCGTTTATAGATACTTCTTTGAAGTATTTTAACTCAGTTCGTGATGGTATTAATTTCAGCTCAGCAATTTGAGACCTGTCAGTAACTTACTGTTTATTTCAAAACTTGCGGAAAGAGTTGTGTAGAAGCAGCAGCAGACCATTTGTCTATCAATAAACTCTATCCCAAAGTGCAGTTTGGATATCGAACATTTCATAGCATCGAAACGGCCCTATTGAAAGTCCACAATGAAATTCTACTGAGCATGAATAAACAGTATGTCACTCTGCTTCTTCAACGTGTTCTCCTTGACCCTAGTGCTGCATTTGACACTGCTGATCACCCACGTCTTGTTGAACAACTTCGCTGCTTCGGCATCAAAGACAGTGCTCTTCCGTGGTTTGGTTCTTGTCTCTCAAATCGCTCTCAATGTCAAGTTTGGTGTGCCAGTACTCGTGCCTTGGTCCTTTACTGTTCATATTGTATTCAAGTGTCCTCTTTAACATTATCATCCGACACCTTCCTGACGTTATAAGTTTTGCTGATGACACTCAAATTTGGATTTCGTTCAAGTCCGACTCAAAAATTAGCCAGAAAGCTGCCTTGATAAAAGCTGTACTAAACTGCGTCAAGGAAGTAAAAGAATGGCTCGTAAAAAAACTCAAAATGAACGATGGTAAAACAGGGATTAAGTTGATTGGCACCAAACAGCAGCTGTCGGTGAATCAGTGATTACTCCGGTGGACACTGTCAAAGATCTCGGATGCACTGGGAATTTCTGGATGAGAACATTTACAGAATAAAATAACGGGAGGGTCCGATACTTGAGCTAAACCCTAAACCTTAAACAACATTTTGGCCAAATACGATACCCTAGAAAACTTGATTTTTCCATTGCAAAAGAGGTCAATTTCCTTAAACATGGATACTCTAAACACAAGTAATACAGAAGCAAGGATAAGCAGCATGTTAACGATAGCCTAAACATAATTGAGGACCAAAATTAGATACCCAATTAAAGGGGAGGCAGCGATCCCAAGGGGTATAGAGCGCTGACTCACAACCCGGAGGTCCTGAGTTCGAGTCTTTTTCCCTCCTCCCCGCTGGTGTAAATAGCCTTCTGGCCAGCCTCCCAGCCAGATGCGGTTATTAGTCCATTTATGTTCGATTTGATTATTTGTGAATTTATTAAGATGGTGCTGAAAATCCGCTACGGGGTTGTCGGCACTAAATACTACTATGCTAC
>JANVCH010044101.1:0-11305 GCA_025505405.1 Epizoanthus rinbou
ATAAGGGGTCCAAATTCGGGGCGGAGCCCCCCCGTATAAAGACTAATGGAGTACCCCCCCCCTCCCGGGAGATATACTAAAGTACTTATTTTAGCTGTTCAGATATTTCATTCATTCCAGATCTCTGGAGTAGCCATGGGGAATGAAGACACTTAGCAGTACAGGTATTCATAGATGTGCTATTCGTTTCAGGTCAGTGAAGTAGGCATGGGAGGTGAGAACGCTTCGCCGATCCCTGAAAAAGTGACAGAGTTTGAGCACACGTGGATCGCCATTGCAATCGCTACCGCCATCGTCTTTCTCATCGTTATTGTTCTCGTTATAATAGTAAGTTGTCTTTCACCGATATTTTCCTTCTCAATAAAAGTTAAGAGACGGACCAATTAATATTTCGTACAATCTCAGGCTGCCATTTTTTGTTCGCTTTCCCCTCCTTCGAGCTCTCCCTTTTCCTTCTCTTTCTCGCTCTTCTTCTTTATAACACTGTGTCCTGCAATTTTGTTTTTTGTATTTTGGGTTCGTATAATTTCTTCCACAAATTTTCCGCTCTTTCCCACCCCTGATTTGACAATACAATGACAACGCGCTGACAATGACAATGCGATGTGATAGGAAACGCTAGCGATTGGCTAAAGCTGCTTTGACAGTGTAATGACAAACGCAATGACAACGCAATGACAACGAGCTTTGGATAGTCGGGGTAAATCGTCTCTAAATGAACAACATTAACATTAACAATCTCTTGGTTTGACCAAACTTACGCAGGCGCTGAGCCAGTTCAACCAAGCAGGATTCGTTAGTTGATGTCATAAATTAGCTATGACTTTTGATTTGGCAAAATTGTTTATTATGATCATGTTTTTACCGTCATAACAGTTATCAAGATACCTATGATCTTCTCAATATCTCTCAGTAGACCGCTTGAGTTTTGCAATCTCTGCCGAATGATGTAGGGGGGTGAAAGGGGGGTATCAGATCCGCAGACCCTTTCACCCCCCCCCATGTAGTGTATTTCTCATCTCCTCTTGATCACTCCGTCTTGGACCTGTCTTACAGATCAACTCTTGTTTCTTATCAGCACTTTGTCAAGAAACCCAAGAGGGACTTGAAGGACGAGGTGAGGTACGAACCACGTGACCCTGAACAGGGTGCAGTCATCACACGTGCCCCAGAGGAGGAACGACGTAGTTACCAGGAAAAACCTCCAATCACGTCCGACTATGTAAGTAATAGCAAGTTTTGTTAAGGGTGTTCGTGCATGTTTTCCGTATTTTCATAAAAACGTTTGCGACAAAATTTGTTGACAGCTTGTTTTCTTACAATTTCTCAAACGTTTCTCCCTTGCATGCCAATAATAATAAAATAGTAAAAAGGGGCACAGAAGTAATTATTGTGAAAAATACATTAAACACAGGATACGTGTGAAGCCCTGTAGAGTTGCCATGGAAATCATAACTACTGTGAGTGCAATTGATGATATGCTAAAGATCTGTGCCACCATCGCAAAATATCTTTTTTTTTCTTTAATATTTTTTATGCTAACTGAAATGTTGGGTTATAATAACAATAATTAAAAAAGAAAGTTTAGAAGGTTGTTTACATAATTGTTTTATAAATGCATAACGTCATCTATCAATTATTGTACAATGATGAGCTTATGTACAAAACTACATACGTTTGCGTTTGCTTTGTACTTTATTATCTAGCGTTGATGTGTATTGTACATGTTTTCATCACAAACTATCAACTGCTAGTATACTGCCTAGATACACTAGCAAACTACTTGCTAAAAGAGGTACGAATGTGCATAGATGGGTAGGTGTGCGTGTTGGAGCAGGAATCTACGTACCGGCTGATTCATGACACATGAAATATCACAGCTCCAAAACGTCGTCGACGAACATGGGTAACACCTTCCTGGGTACTGTCTATCTATGGCAACACATTAACGTACGTCAGTGGAAGGGTCTAGCCAAACTTATGTGCTGCACTGACAAGGCATCACAGCGCCATTGTCATGAGTCAAGTTCAGTTTGCACAAAACAAAGACTTTAGCAAAACTAACACCTATTACTTTTGCATAGCAAATGAAGCTGTTGGCCAATCAAATTTCAGATATGTTTATAGTTGTATAATTGAGAAATGTTTTGTCTGAATCACACCACAAGTCGTACAGATTAATGCTATTTCTGGGGTTGTGTGGGTAGACGAACCTAATTCTTTTGTAGTTCCTGGAATGGCAAAATTCAGTATCACACCTGCGCACTAAACTGCAGCTTTCATTTCCTGTTGCAGGACTCGAGTACCAAGCTGTGATCTTCCAATCTGCGCCTTAGTTGCCATTTAATGAAGACGGTCAAGTTTTAAATTGGACACCTCGATTTCCTCCAGTTTCTGCGTAGACAGTTAGCTGAGATAAATCAGCGCTCTTATTTGTGTTTATTTTAAGCTACATAGTTATAGTGTTAATGGCTGGATTTGGGAACGCTCCCTTTATTTCAAATTTAGTTGTAAAATCGTTGCACAGAAATGGAATTTGAATATAGTTGCGGTTGCACTATAATATTTCCTTTTCAAGTGAGTTTCGTATGAGTGTTGAATAAATCAAAGCAGAGAAATTACAATACAGAATATTCAGTGATACATTCAGGTAGTTGTAAACGGTCAGGGAATATTCCGTGTGTTAGAAGATTGTGGCGCCAAAATGTAGTACACATGCGTACGTACGTACGTGTTGTCTCGTAAAATCTCTTCATTTCTATAAAGCGTGATTGGCTAATAAACACGTGTTATTACTATTCTTCATGATTGGCTGGTAGAACCTTAACGAACCAATGAAATGGCAAAGTCGTTATAAAAACTAGACATGACTTCAACACTCATTCAAAATCTGAATCTGAAATCTGAATCCGTTCCCTTTCTATATCAAACCAATTTATTTCCTAATATGCTACAGTGCAGCAGAACTTGTAAGAATACATAAGTATTTCAACTTGCTGAATACTGTCTAAAATGTTTTAATCTAATTAACTATAACAATGAACTGATATTTCGTCCCCTGTAGGGTCAGTTTGGTTCATTTACCATTAAATATCCCCTCAGTATGAAATCCGTACAACATTATTATTCCACGTTGCAAGCCAGATGCTGATTCATAAAACAACTCAATTGGAAAAGGTATTCAATAAGTGTAACCGCAACTTGATTCTGTTTCCCCAATTTATATTCGAAATATTTCGAAATTTACTAGAATTGCATTGAAGCTTATCATATTCTTGATGTGTATAATCACCGATTCGGTGTTAATTAATTAATTAACTTAAATTAATTAACTTAAATTAATTAACTTAAATTAATTAACTTAAATTAATTAACTTAAATTAATTAAATTCAGTGTTAATTAATTAATTAATTAACTCACTTATTGGTTTCCTCTTATGGGAACAAGGAACTTGTTAGTAATCCTTGCGTTTATCAAATGAGATATTACTAGGAGTTGCAGAAATCTTCTTTTTCCACTTTTATTATCTACCATTTTACCACTCTAGGCGCAAAGTTAACAAACTTTTGTTCCTGCGGCATTTTGCTGCATTTGAATTGCATGAGAAGGACGCTGTTGTAGCAACAAATTGCAGCACGACACGTACATCGTAGAGAAGTAGTTTGTATGGCACAATTTATATTGCTAACCAATTATATTAAATCCTGGATCACACTTGTGAAATAAAATCATAAAATATGCCTGCGTGCTCGCGGATGCGAACTAAAGTTTTCTTTCTAACCCCTCCATAAATAATGATTGCTTCCTATCTCATTTCAAACTGCATAATTGTGTGACAGGAACCACTGATATGCTAAGACCCGTTTCAGACATCTAGTGATAATGAATAACAGTATTGTTGTATGAAAAGCGTGTATCAAGCGGTTGACACGGTAGTTACCTCGGTTTGAATCTCGAGTGAACCTGAAATGATCAACGCAATTTAATATAGGTGTATATAATCAGTCTCGGTTATAACGATCACATATTGTTTTAGTGATTGCATGATTTTTAGCACTTAGATTTGTTTTACTTGTATTTTTAATAACTTGAATAAAACATTTTAATTGGGATTTTCCGTGAGGAGTGATTTTTGGCCGCTTGAATATGTAATAACGGCTCGCGAAATATTGCTTTTCTACGCTAGCACACCGGTTCAGTTCCGGTCAGCGGTGATCCACGGGAGCCTCGCTCCCGTGCTCGCAGGTCGGCCATCTTGTCTGACTCGTGGTTGTTGTTGTTGTGTCTGCTCAATTTAAAGCTTCGAGCATTCCTCGTTATCCTTAGTTATTGACGCAACTCGTGTTCAAAGTTCTCTCAGTGTTTCATCCGTTGTTATTCTTGCCTTTTCTTGGGTGCACAAGTTTAAACAGATAACAAACAAATAATGTTTAACCCTCAAAGCATACCGTATTTACTCGATTAAGCGCCGGGCCGCTCATTTAATTTTCGTATTTTTTGGTGCGGCGCTTATTCGGGGGCGGCGCTTATTTGAAACACGAGCTTATAAATCAATTTCTACAAGCAAAAACTGATAACAAATTGACTACACAAGTAAAGGGAAAGAGAATGTTTCTGAGTTGATAGAAAGAAGATCTCACCAAAGTGTTGACTTGATTTGTCATGGTCA
Organism: Epizoanthus rinbou; assembly: GCA_025505405.1. Classification (NCBI taxonomy): domain Eukaryota; kingdom Metazoa; phylum Cnidaria; class Anthozoa; order Zoantharia; family Epizoanthidae; genus Epizoanthus; species Epizoanthus rinbou. The sequence goes on from JANVCH010044101.1 coordinate 4,671, forward strand.
TAGTTGAATCAAATACAGCACCTATATTGCGAGATGTTAGCACTATTTAAATGCCAGAAATGGAAAGAGCAGGTCGAAGTAGGTAAGTAGCAAAATTTGGGAAATACGACGCCGGCGACACTTGCACGTCCAATGGAAATTCTCCAAACATTCTCTGTAAAAATGTCTGTTCTTAGAAATTTCGCCAGCCTCATCGTCGCATGTGTTGAGATAGAACCCCAAAATCTTTGTTACTTACCTGACCTTACCTATTGACATTCCAAACGTGATAAGGTCTATGTGATAAGTACATTTATTACATTTTGATGATAAATTCACTGTGTGTTGTTTTCTTTCATTCTTCCTATTCTATTTAATTATTTTAAGCCACCAATTTGCAAGTAGCAGAATATTGTTGAATGCACATAGAACTATGTATGAATAGCAACGACTTTACATTTATTTTTTCCACCATATACAGTTTAGATGTCCTAATATTCCGGTGAACAGCAACCAGTATTGGATATTTTTCTCCGGTCAACATAGACGTTCTCCGCTCGAAATCGCTTCGTGTCGTTGTCAGTGTTGACTGTACTTGATTATTAACAAATGTTTAGGCCATAGCGCACATCCGGAAAATTCTAAATAATATAAATTTCGTTTGCAGTGTAGAGAGTTGTGAGGGTCCCAATGGGGTGAACCATAAGTTGTAAGCGGCCTAAAAATTAGCCGTAAGACACAAAAATGGATGCTTTTGAACCATAAGACCTAGAAAAGGTAAAAAAGCCAAATTTGTAACCGTTAACGTCTCCAGCCTTCTTGGCGTTCTCAAATTCTCTCAACTGCCTAAACACGTCCTCTAAAGCGTCTATAACTTTCAGTGTTTCTTGTCTCCGTTCCTCCAAGCGATCAAGCCCTTCCCGAATGCTCAAAACGTCCGGTTCGCAGACCGACAACATACCTGCGAGTTGGCCCAACGCTCGTGTGGTCGCGGCCTTCGCATTTCTTTTATCTTTTCGCAAATCTTGCAGTGATATGTTCAGATTTTCAGTTTCGGATATTTCCACAGTTTCACTCACGTTTTCTCCAGTTTCCGTCATCACACGTCGATAAACAAATAATCAATCACGTTTCGATCTCCAATAAATTATAAACGCAAACCCCTCGATCGTTACGTTTACAAGTCGATATACACACTTCAAATCGTCGATAAATCCAATCCTTTCACAGAAGTCGATATAGAAACACGCCGATAAATATGCAAGTCGATCCAATTGCAAACACACGTTGATAATCCGATATTTTCCACAAATAAATCCTGCAAGTGCAAAGGTGTGCGGACGTCGATAGCACAAGTCCGAAGTCGATCCAGTATTCATACGCCGATTATAAATGATAAATCCAATCCTTTCGTCTAGTCGATATATCCAGCTCCGAAGGACCAATTTGTTTCTGTTTCTGATATTTAGTCCTGTTCGGATTATCTACACGACTACAGTAATTTCAAGACTACACAAATCTCCAGTTTTTCAAAACTCAAGTTCTCCCTTTCCTCGTGGCCTAGTTCTCTTTTTCGCATGCGCACCGCATACCACCGCTAGCCAGTATACCGCATGCAACAAAACATAAACGCAACACAAAATCTATCACAGGTTCCAACATTTCCCCCTCCCGGATTAGGGGAAAGTCTAATCCGTATCCTGGTGCCCGTAAGGTTCAGCTTCCAATGGCGACAATCGATGGATTGGTCGTCGAACAATCTTTCCCTCAGACAGCACATCTCTTACCCTTATACATCTCTCGACTTCCTGTCGGCTGTGAATCACCAAATATTTCTCCCGCAAATGGTTAATAGTAAAGTTCACCCCCACCTCGTGTCCCTCGCTCTCATGGTGATACATCACTATCAGTCTTGTTACTGCATGGTTCTTTGGCAGAATGATAGGAAACTTTGTATTATCTGAAAGTTTCTCTGAATTTCTAAGTCGAGTGTTTGATCGCAGCAGTCCATCTACTAACATTGGTGTAAATGGCAATAGTGAACTCTTCTTTGGCATAGACTGTCCACTTTTCTGGGCCTTTATTTCTTCACAAAACTCGTCCCTTTGAGCTTCCCAGATGATTCTGTTCTCAGTGTTCTGTAATTCAGCTGGAGTTAACTCTCCTAGCTTTCGCTGCTCTTTCGGTTTGCGAACATTGTCAACAAATCGGACACGGACTAGCGAGAGTCCAATCTCTGGTCTTATTTTCGGATGCACTCGATACCATTTTGAATACTTTGTTGGATTTAGCTACCAAGTTTCTGTTTGATCCTTACTTACTGCTTCCTTTCCTGATTGTGACTGTTCTTCTACAAAGTAAATGTTCCCTGCTGGGGCAGCAGGTTTCTCAAATCGCTCGCGTCGTTCAGCTTTCATTTCCTGATGTGCCTCAGGGCAAATTCCAAACTTTCTCTCTGGCCACTCATCTTCTGCTTCCTTCAAGAACTCTGGACCCTGCCACCAGCATTCATCTTTGACAAGGGTATTCACCATTAGTCCTCGTATGTCCTTGTCAGCAGGATTATTTTTGGTGGGGACGTACCGCCACTGGTCTGGGCTAGAATCTTCGTGTATTTCACCAACACGGTGTGAAACAAAAGGCTTGTAATTTCTACTCTGACCTCTAATCCAGAATTCAACATTGAGACTGTCAATCCAGTATGTGGCTTCACTCATAGGCACCTCGAGCGCCATACATACTTGTTTTGTTAGCCTCAGTCCAATTACTGCTCTCATCAGTTCGAGCCTCGGAATACTCATTGCCTTTAATGGGGCGAGTCGCGATTTTACTGCAAGCAAACGTGTACTAATATCTCCGTTGCTGTGTTCATTTCTAATATAAATAGCAGCAACATAAGATTTCTCAGATGCGTCAGTAAATGTGTGAATGGTTGCACTATCAATCCTGTCACTCTTCAAACATCTTGGGATTCTGAGCTGTTCAAGTTCACATAGTTCACTGCACCACTGTCTCCATTCATCTCTCAAGTGTTCTGGCAGTTGGTCATCCCAACCAATGGCCTCAATCCAAGCCTGTTGCATTAACAGTTTTGCTCGTATAATGTAGGGACTAATGAACCCTAGTGGGTCGAATATTGTTGCTGTCTTCTTCAAGACATTTCTCTTTGTAATCTTAAAATCTTCTGCCAGAGGTGAGTAACTGAATAAGAATGTGTCATCTTGAGGAGTCCAAAGTACTCCCAAAGTCTTCGTCCTGGGAAATTCATTCTTCTCAAGATCAATCTCAGATGCTCGATCCCTCTCAGGAATATCGGCAATCTGACTTCAGGTTGGTTTGAAATCCATTTACGGATGTGGAAACTGGCTCTGTTTCCCAGTTCAGTTAACTATCGTCGCATTTCAGTTGCCTCTTCCACTGTCGCAACTGATGGCATCAGATCATGCATGTAACAACTCTTATTCACTGCTTCAGCTGCTAACGGAAATTCATTTCATTTTTCATTTGCATGTTTCTGCCACTCATACTGGGCACAGAATGGACCATAGCAACCACCAAACACCACACACGAGAACTCATAAACATCAGGTTGTCTGTTTTGGTTCAGGTCTCGCCACAAGAGTCTATGAAATGGTCTGTCCTTAGGGTTCAGTGACACTTGATGGTACATTTGGCTTATGTCACCCACCAAGGCCACCTCGTATCTCTCTCCATCAAATTTCAATGAACTGCTCACCTTGGTCCAAGCCAGCTTCTCTTCTGGGGTCATACCAGGATCCCAGAATCGCTTCAAAGTAGTATTCAGGTTATCGCTCGGCTCATCTGTGACTGTTGTTTCAACCCGTTGTTGTGTTCGAAAACTGTGCAGAAATCGGGTTTCACCTGGTCTCGGATTTTCCTTAGCACCAATGCGACCCACAGCTGTCCATCCCAGCGGACATAACCGTGCAAATGGCTTGTCTGGTGGCCCGACTACTTCTTGCTTTGGATACATTGGGTGATAGTGGTCTGCTCCTAGGAGCACATCGATAACTCCCCTGTCTGCCACTTTGGGAAATGGTATATTTTGCAGGTGTTCCCAATATTGCGTCGACTAAATCAAGTTGACAGGCTTCAGTCCACCACAAATATTTTGAGACGTTTTTGCTACAATAGTGGTGTCAACTGTCCCATCGACACTCTCAAGGGCAATTTTGAACGTTGTTGACATGAATGTGACTTGTTGATTGTTGGCCACATTAACAGTTACCTGTTCCGTCTTTCTCCCCTTCAGGCCCAATTGTTCTACCACATCTTCATTAACATCTGTTGTATCACTCCCCTCGTCAATTAAGCAGTTAACTAGTAATCTATTGCTGCCATTCTTCAGAATTACAGGTACTGTGCGTAGTGCAACAGACTCCATTTCAAGTTCAGTTACAGTTTCTAAAGTTGCCAAGCCAGTGTTTGCCTCCCCCTCCGTGGATGGCCCACCTCTCTGTGGCCGATTTATTGGAGGAGTATCACCCCCTTGACTACCAACTCGGTTAGTTGAGCCCTCTACCCTGTTTTGTGGGAGTTGATGGGATGGGGATGGGGTCCCTTGCTGTTGAGATGTGTTCTGGTTAGTGTTTACTGTTTTTTGCCCATGCAAATATCGATGATGGCTTTCCCGACAACCATCGATGTTACACTACCAGCTTCTCTGACATTTGCTACCGAGATGGTCGTCACCCAGACAACGGTAACATAGACCTAATTTTTTGGCCAATCTCCATCTCTCCTCAACCGGACGGGACTTTATCTGGTATTCGGCCTCTTCGGAAACCCAATCCTTCAATGCTTCAAGGGATTCGCTCCTTCCGCTTTCGTCAATCTTTCTACAATATTGCGACAATAGTTTCTCAGGTACTTTTTCTAGCACTATGAAATACAACGTACCTGCTTCCAAGTCTGCATGTCGCCCATTTTCCTTTAGATTAACCACTGCCCTTTCCAAAATGTCTGCAAACTTTTCGAGTTCCTGGACATTGTCCTCTTGGATGGGTTTTAGCCTTTTAAGCTCTTCCAAATGAGACTGTACTTGACGCCGTTCACCTCCAAATTTCCGAATCAATCTTGCCTTGGCAACCTCATATGCAACAGATGAGTATCCTAGCCCCTTCACTGTCTCTGCTGCATCCCCTTCCAAGCTTGCTTCCAATCGCAACATTTTAAATTTGTTTTGTCTACACAGGTTTTAAAGGCTGCATACCAGCTCTGAAATTCCAACTTATTGCCACCAAAAACTGGGATCTTGATCCGCTCTAATTGCCCCTGAGATGAATCCGCCGTTGTTGGCACTCTAATTGTCGTTCCATCCACAACATTTCCCGGCCGAATTCCCTGATCCTGATTGGCATTTCCAGTACTCGATATACTTCGTGTAGGACTTCGTATTGCGTCCCGTGACACTCTTTCGGCCAAGAAGTGCCGAGCTGGCCCAGCTACAATTTCCACCTGTTAGTTCACATTATCAGCTTCGTCTCCAACCTTCTTGGCGTTATCAAATTCTCTCAACTGCCTAAACACGTCCTCTAAAGCGTCTATAACTTTCAGTGTTTCTTATCTCCGTTCCTCCAAGCGATCAAGCCCTTCCCGAATGCTCAAAACGTCCGGTTCGCAGACCGACAACATACCTGCGAGTTGGCCCAACGCTCGTGTGGTCGCGGCCTTCGCATTTCTTTTATCTTTTCGCAAATCTTGCAGTGATATGTTCAGATTTTCAGTTTCGGATATTTCCACAGTTTCACTCAAGTTTTCTCCATTTTACGTCATCACACGGTGATAAACAAATAATCACGTTTCGATCTCCAATAAAATATAAACGCAAACCACTCGATCGTTACGTTTACAAGTCGATATATATATACACACTTCAAATCGTCCATAAATCCGATCCTTTCACACAAGTCGATATAGAAACACGCCGATAAATATGTTCCAGAATTGCAAGTCGATCCAATTGCAAACACACGTTGATAATCCGATATTTTCCACAAATAAATCCTGCAAAGGTGTGCGGACGTCGATAGAACAAGTCGATCCAATATTCATACGCCGATCATAAATTACATATCCAATCCTTTCATCTAGTCGATATATCTGGCTCCTAAGGACCAATTTGTTTCTGTGTCTGATATTTAGTCCTGTTCGGAATATCTACACGACTACAGTAATTTCAAGACTACACAAATTTCAAGTTTTTCAAAACTCAAGTCCTCCCTCGTGGCACTAGTTCTCTTTCTCGCATGCGCACCGCATACCACCGCTGGCCAGTCCCGCATGAAGCAAAACATAAACGCAACACAAAATCTATCACAAGTTCCAACAGAGGGGAAAAGAAAAAGTTCAATTTTGATTATTATAAAGAAGTCACAGTATAATAAGAATTATTCACAAGAATAATGTTGCAAGTTTTCACTGGCTTGGTAGGCCAACCACTTCATATTATTTTAAAAGCAAGGGTGAGTCTACTGTAGGACCATAGCGGAGGGGTTGGCGCAGTGATAAGATCTCTGCCTCCCAACCCTAAGGTCCCAGGTTCAAACCCCGGCTTTTGTCGAGGGTTGAATATTTGTGTGACCTTCTTTCCCGCTAAAGTTCACTCAGCTTTCCATCCTTCCGAGGTCGGTAAA
>JANVCH010044212.1:0-11302 GCA_025505405.1 Epizoanthus rinbou
TTGTATTTGATTTCGGGACAACTAACAGATTTTGGTATTTGGATCTTAAAGTGCGTCCAGGTGTGTAGAGGTTCAGTTTGTGACTGAAATTGTGTTCATTTCGTAAATCTTGAAATGATGGTGTATTTGTGATCATTGTAAAATAGTTTCTATTCTCCTCATTTGTATATTTCAGAAAAATTATTGAGAGTGTGAAATAGTGAATACCACGACCGCAATGAACTATGGGTTGTACAATATTTGGAGTAAATACACAAATGGTGCTGCGGAAAGGATCAAATTTGAGTGACATGACAACTAGGTGATAGAATCCCTCAAAGTTTAAGCTCTCTATTGCGCAGTGTATCTTTATTCAAACTTCTTGGAGACCCACAGTTCCTTTCGGTCGTGGTATTCACTATTGTACAATATCAACCCTTTGTGAAATACTAGCTGTATACCTTATTAGCTAAAATTCGCGCGTCGTGAAATTAACGAGAATTTGTCACAATTACGCGGGAAATTTCTAACTGCTTTGATTTCGACAACGTTAATTTTTGTGGCGCGACAATTTTAAGAGCAATAATTTTCTTTATTTATGGCATGTCAAAAGTACACACCAAAAAACATGAACCGGTATTTCGTACTCTTAAAGTCTTTGTTGATTTGATATTTTTAAGAAAATCATAAAGGTTTGTCCTGTTTTAAAGGTCAATACCAGCTGATTTCTTCAGTGCCCGCGTCAGTATCTTCCTTGGGCTCGTCGTCAGATGGCTCTTTGTCACTATCAGAGTTGTCTTCACATAATTCAGTCAATATTTCATTGGACTCGTCACGGTATTCATCCCAAATAAAGATTTCGTTTTGTCAAAATGCAAAGTGTTTTGTCTACTCGCGCTAATTTTAATAATAAAATGTTCTTGTTACGCATAAAACATCCATATGTGTTTAAATGTAAAAATTGTTAAACACTCTAAAGGATAAGTTGGAAGTTACTTTTCTTAAATAAAAACGTTTTAAGAGAATTTTTAAAACTTTGAAGATTGGATGACAGTTTTACGTTATCGGGCAGTAAATTCCTTAAATGCGGTGCTGCATATGAAAAGGCATGTTGACCATATGTTGCAGCTTTCACACGAGGAACAGCTAAGAGAGAGAGCGACTGCTTGTGACTCATGGTTTGGGCGATATTCATTGATCATGAGCTCCAATATATATTGAGGGGAGAGTCCATTCAGAGAGTTGTAGGTGATGGTGCTCTCTATAATGAATCATAGAATGTGGGTTCCCTGGTGCTCTCTATAATGAGTCATAGAATGTGGGTCCCCTGGTGCTCTCTATAATGGGTCATAGAATGTGGGTCTTCTGGTGCTCTCTATAATGAGTCATAGAATGTGGGTCTTCTGGTGCTCTCTATAATGGGTCATAGAATGTGGGTCTTCTGGTGCTCTCTATAATGGGTCATAGAATGTGGGTCTTCTAGTGCTCTCTATAATGGGTCATAGAATGTGGGTCTTCTGGTGCTCTCTATAATGGGTCATAGATTGTGGGTCCCCTGGTGCTCTCTATAATGGATCATAGAATGTGGGTCCCCTGGTACATGGTGCTCTCTATAATGGGTCATAGAATGTGGGTCCCCTGGTGCTCTCGATAATGGGTCATAGAATGTGGGTCCCCTGGTGCTCTCGATAATGGGTCATAGATTGTGGGTCCCCTGGTGCTCTCTATAATGGATTATAGAATGTGGGTCCCCTGGTACATGGTGCTCTCTATAATGGGTCATAGAATGTGGGTCCCCTGGTGCTATGCTCTCTATAATGGGGGAGAGTGCAGGAGCCCCCGCCCCCCCCCCTTGTGATTTTTTCAGTATCATTCACACTGGTGGTAGTGGTTCAATGTTATGACCTATTATGTCTCTTGTTTGTGCAGTTGTCTGTATAGTGTAATAGTAGTAGCGTTTTGAGGAGAGTTGTACCTTAAAACAACTATAAACCAACTATTTTTGAATAGTTCTTTAGTTGTTTGCCGGATTATTCAGGAATCAAAACATTAGCGCATCGTAAAAATCCCTAAAGTTAACTATTCGTGATTTTTGTGAGTGTATAATATCGGCTCGTTCTCTTAAGACCGCGGCAACTAAACTGCTAAACTCGATTCAATGTTTCCCGTCTGTCGTGTCGGACAAGCTCTGTTTGTACAAGCGAAGCTTGTGGCGCGATTGCATTGTTTACGTTGTGGCGCACAATGACAGAAGTTGACTGAAGACACCGACAGCAATGATAATTAGGACAAACAAAGGAACAATAAATCGCATTACCGACATCAACTTGTGTTTCTTTTGTCAGACATTTTAAAAACTGATAAGTGAAGGTTTGTCCAATGTTTGTTTTTAAAAGACATCAGTAAAACATTGAAAAATTCATAATTATATAGATAAACAAGTAATGAACGCCTGAAATAACTAGCTGAAGTCCCTGAAGCGCTCCGAAACTCGTATATTCGAACTTAGCGGAAAGTCGCTGGCAAGTGGTTTTTAATCAATTTTATTCTTTGATTGATGCTGTTCTTCAACATTCGGGACTCAACATAATCATTCGAATTTTAAATTTAAATTTAGCCAAATTTAGAATCTCGTATACATAAGTGGTATGCCTGTGGTTTGATATTGTAGTTCCCCAAAAGCTTTCTCTTGTTAATTCTATTCACTCTGTTAACTCCACGTAAAAATAAAACATACACTTCACTATATATTATATTATCGTTAATATTATTTTCTTATTGCAAACGCATCATAACATATTCATTTCTATATCGTTTCAAAAGGTCACCGTTAAGTAGTTTCGTTAATTGTCAATAGCTCAGGTTGTCGTTTTCAATGTATTCAATCATTTAGAGACTTCAGTAGTTCAGACAATACGACGGCTGAATAAAAACAGTCTTTTTGATTTGGATTGACAAATGAAATTATAAAAGTTTAATAGTAAGTAACGACTCATAATTAAAACAAAAAATGCTACAAGGAAGGTATCCATTTTGCTGACATTGAAAATACAATAAAGGTTGTTTGAATTATCGCTGAGCATGTATAACTGCATCATCAGTTGTTGATAAGTCTAACTATATTTCCATGTTCAGTAATTATCCCATTATAACGTTTGCTGTCCGGCCAGTGCCGACTCCTGAGATCCGACCGTGGCAAGAAATATAGAACAAAGACGGCAGCTAGCAGCACCCTGCACGTGTCTATATTGCATCACCTCACCGCGGCACACATACCATGCACCAGCGGTTAGTTCATAGCGTTTATTTTCAGATAAAACTATTCTTGAAAATATACAAGCAAACGTTAAAGCAAGAGAAACAATGATTACTAATCGATGAGTTACTTGATTAGCAAAGTCAGTATATTAAACTCATGTAAACTGATCAGTGAGCTGCAAAATTCTGCACTCTTGAAGATACTGGCAGTGCAAATCAAAAACACGAGAAAAACATTGAATTTCTCTGATCCTTGATAAGTTTTTGATTTCAACACATCCGCGGTGCGAGAGAGATCCAGAAAAGTATTCGTCTCTTAATCTGTGCCTTGTACGGACCGACAAACTTACCGAAGACAGCGGATCAGCAATGAAGATATTTTTGCATCAAAAAGCCTCAAGCTTTTTACTGTAACGCTTGAAGTTTTGCGCACATACCATATGCATAAACTTCCAAAGAAAAACGGATTTCCTTTTAAGTACTAGTTGCAACATCTCTTTGAAGAGAACAGACAACCACTTGGAATTATTCACACCGATACTAATTTGAGTAATTATCTTTTTGTGATAACATTTGACTATTGTTTGGTTTATCACATACTTTTCCTAATGGTTTTCACAGCTGTCCTACTCAGACGCTTCCTGCGGGCAAGAGCCAGAGAATTTCACGAAATGCGCTCTACATGCAAGAATTATTCATTTTCACGCGCGGCAAGTTCATCAAACATTCCGCTTGAACTTTTTCTGTGGTGTATGAAGTATTTTGTCTGGTCATCATTACAACAATTGTGGCTTGCGCCTGCTAACTTGATGTCGGCATTTTACTGCTGTTTGGTGCAGATAGTGATCGCGATGTGTTTTTAACTCTCCGACAAACAATTGATATGGCGCAGGTTACGTTTTTCCAAATGTGCGTGTTTGAGCAAAACAAAGGCTGTTACGAGTTGAGGATGATAACTCTTTGGCGTTGATAATACTGCAACAGGGTAAATGCTCCCTAATCGACGGCAAAAATGCGCTCATTGCTTTGCAAAGATGGCCATAAATTTACTCTCGTGTCGCACCCACGAATGAAATGGAATCCCTCACCCAGTCGACCTGTCTCCAAGTTTGAAGACTCTTTCAACAGAGAGAAAAGATGTTCAGCGAGTGAATTCTATTATTGATAAATTTTATAACGACAGAAAAGGAATATTGCTAGCCATATACCATACGATATATGTGTCCTGATAGCGAACACGGAGGGTGACGAGGTGTGTAAAACTGAATGTAACATAAAATACAGGTTAGTCAGCCTGTTGACCTTTCGAGTATCCTAGTAAACGATACACTGCTATCTTTCAGTTGTGGCTCCTAATGATAGCTAACAGTTTAGCCCGCAGAGTAGTCAAGAAGAACGATTCAAAACAGGATTTCTGCTGGCAGCAAAGAGAGTATTTCTGCCAAGCTGCAAGTCCATGCTCCTACACACATCGACCTGCGCCAGTTGCTGCATAGGAAATGCTGCCTGTACATTGGAATAAAGCTTCCAACCCGAAAACATTTTCTTTCTTTTGAGACGAGAAGTCACGAATAACTGGTAGTAAGAGGATCTGGACAGCCTCAAGGACTTGAAGTCGTCAACAGATTGCATGAGTCGCTTCCGGACACAATTGTCTTGACCACTGGCTCCCGTGCGGCGCTTTTAAAGCATTTTTCACCTTGTCGTGCCGAAACCGTTTGTAAATATCACATTTATTGCCAATTATATAAGATAAGGCTAGCCATTAATTAAATATGAAGTATCCATTGACATGATGGAAGCAAAATCGTGTAATCTGATTGGAGCGGAAAAATAATTTAATGAATTTTATTTGACTCGATGACTGGTAAAGGAGAAAAATGATAGCCGTGTTTATCTAACCGTACAAAAATGTCATTTCTCATCATCTTGGCCCAAAGTGGGATCCGCATGGTGTGTGGATGACCTCAGAGTTCCCGAGCCAATCGAGCATATCTTTTTAGTGCCTTGATGAACATTTGTTATATTACGCACTCTCGATCAGCCTAGTGAGTGCAAAAGTACAAGGAAGAAAGAATTGTAAAGATGGGGTTACCGCACATAGAGAAGTCTCAAGGCAACGAGCAGCAGAGGAGAAAATACAGAAGGAATACGAACGGAACTCGATCAAGACGAAAGGATGGATCAAACAAAACTGATCAACGCGCGGTTGCCAATGTACGAGAACGGCAGAGAACCCAAGCTCTGAATGAAGCCTTCAACAAACTGCGAAAAATCATTCCTACATTACCCTCAGACAAGCTTTCAAAGATACAAACTCTTCGGCTGGCGTCGCGCTACATCGACTTCCTTTGCCAAGTGTTAGGGAACAACGAAAAGCACCCGAACTCTGCTACAAGTAGCTGTTTTATAGCTCATGAACGTTTAAGCTACGCCTTTAGTGTATGGAGAATGGAAGGTGCTTGGTTTCAACAACATGTTTAACCGTCATACAAAAGCAAGTGACGAGCTCGTAGCCACAATTTTGCTCCCTATCGTGTGGTGTTTGGCTTCTCATGATCTCACAGCAGTGGTCTGTATTAACGTGTGAAGACAGGAATATCCTACAACTGGTGGCTCTTTATTCAATTAACCCGCCACTGAAGGCCACAAGAAAACAGATAAACATATCGATTGTCTTATACTGCAGAACTAGAGCGCAACAACGCTGAACTCTGTTGTGATGTGCTGCAGAACTGAGATTGCGTCGATGAACGCGTATGCATGTGGTGTTATACTAACAGTGAGTTGCATGAACTGCTAATGAGAGCGTGAACTTAGTGATCAAACCGCATTCTGATTGGAGTGTGATTACTTCAAGGAATTGAAAAGGGTCGCCTAGGCCTGTGGCGGCAACAAATAAACCACCAATTGGCTTCTCCAAGTGATAAATTGTGTACATAGATATATTGCAATTTGTACTATTTTTGGTTGTAGTGTACAACAAATGTTGTTTTTAAAAGAATCCGTAACTCGCCCTTGGAAGTACATCGGAGACTTGTCAGAGAGTATGTCAATTTCATTTGTACTACAGATTTCGAATATTTTGATTATAAAGTTGTAAAGTATCTTACAATGTTGTTTATAGTTGTGAAATTTTCTACGAATTCAAGACAAAGCAATGTAGCTTTGTTTGTACCATACTGCATACATATAACAATTCATAGCTGCAACAGTAGTGTTGAGGTCTTGGTGTTGGCCGGAAGCGCCACTTCAATAAAGAAGGCTCTATGACGAACGGTTAATAACAGCACAATGTGTCATTAGATTGAAATTGTAGAGCACGATGGTCTTGAAGTACAAGCTATAAATCAATCTTTGAGTTAAGCAGAGTTTGTAGCGTAAATACTGTTTCCGGGGTATATGTAATATGTATTCACCTTGCTCTGTAATATGTGTTCACCTTGTTGTGTGTGCAACCAGACCTGATTTCGTTTAAATGTCATTATGAATTTGCTGTTGTTCACACCTACCTCTAAAGTTATATCTACGTCTAGCCAAAGCATTTGTAAAAGGAATTTTAGATTTGAGGTTTGATATTTTATCGAGTATATCAAACCACGATAAGTAAACGTAGCTGAAACAGAAACATTCCATTAATACAGTATTGCTATTGAATGCTTTTATCAGTCCATCAGCAACATCAGTCGGGAAACAATAAATTGCATGTATACGTATAAGTGTTAGTGGATATATTAAAGAACAATTCCATTTTAGGGCTCTATATTATTTAGACTCCTTTATTTACATTTTATTAATTGATCTGTTGTATTCTACCCATTGAATTTGATTGAGTGCTTATCTATCACATGAGCTTGCTCAGCTACTGACGAGTTTGTCGAACGCGTGGTGAAGATCAACCCTACTTTATAATCTAGTTAAGGAATTGGAAACGAAGTGTACACTTATACATTTAGTTTTTGCAAGAACTACCAATACAAGCACATCTATTGCAAAGGAACAGCAATTTCGTTGAGCTAGGAATCGTGTCCATCTCCCTTGCGAATCAGTGTAGCAGCGAGAGAGCGCATAATGCCACAAAACTCTTTGGGAGATTTAACACTACGTAAAAGCAATAAACTCTTTATGATTTCCCCACCAGGAAGATTATTTGACCATCATAAGGTAATCAAAACAGTGAAAAGCGGAGTCGTAAGGCATGCGTCTGAGCGCCAGTTTATTTAAGCATTACCCTTGCGAGGTGCGCCGCACAAATGTATACAGGTAATTAATAAACGATCAACCGAGAAACTACATTTCCTTTTAATCGCACACTGAAGAGCACATATGTTATGAACACGATTCCTTTGCTTGTTTTCCTATAATTGAAATTTACCCTGTTTGTACACATCACTATGTATTGCTACTGGGATTAACTAGTTACCTCCTTTTGTTCTCGTAACAACTAGATACCTACCAAGAAATCGAGAACTACGGAACTTACATCAACGACAACTTTTCGTGCCATTTCAGTTTAGGTTTTATAAATATTAATCTAGCTCTATGAATACAACAGAGCAGATGTGTAATGTTCGTAATCAGTCCAAAGATCCAAAAGTAATCACATTTAAAACATTATCATGTGTGAATAGCCGTGCGAACCAGACGTGCTCGTTTGGAAAACCTTTAAAAGGCAATCAAGATTTCGAGTGCCACTGCATGAGCCAGTGTTCGGTTGAGTTCACACTCACACTCTGCACAGTTACCCACTTAATAGAGATATACGTACAAAGAAAATAGCTTGAAAATCAATGACTAGAAACACCAGCCGATTTTCTCTATTAGATGAGTGCATTTCAGCTGAAGCCGTGAGCTGACCAAATCAAAGACAATCGCTGCTGTGGGTTTCGCCAAACATACTGGTAGCACCTCCAATATTAACTTACAAACTGCTTGATTATACAGTGTGATTTGTGAACAAATTTAAACTGCTGGGGGAAAACGTTTTCGTTAGAATTATATATATTTCAATAACAATATCAAAACGACGATTGGATGAGAGGGAGGAAGCCAGAAGGTAGGATTAATAAAGCCTCAGCCGGATAGGAAACGGCTCCGCTACAGTGTACGCAAATAAGTGCTCGAGAATCTTATTTCTGTGACCAAAAACAACATTTTGGTAGTAAACTGGCACAAGAGAAGCCTTCGAATGCATTCAGCATTTGCTCATAATTAATCCAAAATGTAGCTTGAGTGTTTACGGTTAAATCTAATGTTCCTTGGGGCAAAGATAAACTGGAGAACTATGCAGTATAATTGAACTCTCGGCGGGGAGGGAAACATACAACTCTTAAAAACAGCAAGGCTGATAACAATAGACTATGATCTTTTAAACACAAGTTGCAAATAGTAGAGAGATTAGAGATCAGACTTTGCACTAACTTGTGTTCTTTACTGCTATTGGGAATTCCATCACAGTCTTAGAGTTAGACATTGCCGATGCGTTTTTACTTTGCCTTAAAGAGATAGTTTCGATTCGCAAAATTGAAGATTTTCTCAAACTCTACAAACTCTACGATTGTCTACTTTTTTACTTTAGTCCAAAGAAGCTGAGATGTTCTTATATTTCAGTCGAACCAAGCTCGAATACACGGCCATTATTAAAAGCCTTAATATGTGGCGGTCAAAGACTGCCGTCTCGAAGGAATTTCTTGCGGTGAAATCAAAGGCGGGAGAGACGGTAGTATCACTTTCCAAAAGTGCAGATCAACCGATGGGGTGGTCAGCTTGTAACATGTTAACTGGATGTCCTTAGTTTTGTTTCTATTGTGTAACAAGTCATTAGAATTTACACTGTTTACTTTGGAATCTTTAATCCCTTGATGCCCATTAAAATGATTTGTTTGATTCACCATTGAGTTTAGTAAAAGTCTCACCATCTGCAAAAGTCATACTGAACAGGGCGGTGCCTGAATTGATGTGCATATGGTATTTTTAGTTTTTAGTTACAGTGTTTCAGTCCTTGAGGACACAAGAATTCATAACGATTTTGTTTCTGTTTTAAAAGAAAATAAGTTTACATTGGCTAAGAAACGGCCTACCCCATTTGCAGTGAATGAAATCAAAGTTGATAGCATTTTGCATTTGAGGTCAATGCAGCGTACAACCTTAGATAAACTCTTCGGGGAGAGCACGTAAAGTTTATAAATGTTGCTGTTGCTGTGTCAGACCACTGATGTTTCAGTTATGCCCAATATTAAATTATTTGCATTTATCAGTTTATATTTACCGTTCAACCTATGCTTATAGCAAATCTTGATCAGCATCATGGTCCATTATGGTACAATCAAAATTTACTGATTGATATCAAAATATTTCAGTTCACCTTTTCAGTGATATTTGTACAATACAATAATCTAATCTGTGATGAATATGCCTTTAAGATATACTGTAAATTGTGATGATACCCCTCGATAAAGCTGCAGATAATTATCAAAACCACAGTATTATAGAATTATTAATTCAGTGTACTAGGTTAGGTTGCTTGTCGCAGAAGCGAACGACGTATGACGTTATTGGAGCAGAGTTGGAGCCATACGTTGGCACATTGTATGTAGCGAGTATGTAATACAAAGAGGTACTGATTAGCAAGCGCGTTCTGATGTACCAAACCGCCGAAAGCTCCTTATTTCCATTCATATAATGCGTGTGTATTACTGTCACCGCGCAACTTATCCTCAGGCATAATGGTTGTGTGGACCGAAAATGGTCAAATCTAGCTTTAGAATAGTTCGTGCCATAATTCAATACACTTGATACCGATCGATGTAAGCAGGGCGTGTATCAATATAGTTCATATACACACACTTTATTTGTTGAGATTTTTGAAAATCATTCGAATGATTAAAGCAAAAAATGTTGATGGATGTGGAGCTAGAGAATTGGATATAAAAGACAAATCTGGAGATTAGACTGCATTGAATTTAATTAAATTATATTATTATGAGTTAAAGATTGCTGGGTATCAGTCTTATGATTGTTTCATTCCATTTATTTGCAAGAAAGTATATATGAATAAACGACAATGATTATTTTAAAATTATATTAGTACAGGGAATGCAAACTAATTATTAAAGCCAAAATAATTCTCAAACCCACTGAACCCTCCAGAAGTCTCCATTCCAACCCCCCATTCCAACTCTCCATTCCAACCCTCCATTCCAGTCCTAGAGAGTAATGTTACGTTTATTGTTCTCCTTATAATTCTTCAGATATAAATATTTAGTAATATTTAGATCTCCTTATCCTTTTAACTTTCTTTGAGAATTGTCGGATGGTCTCTGCGTGCATACGAGTACGAGCAATGCGAGCACTGATTTACAAAAATTAGCGAATACGAGCAAGCGAGCACCCTTCTAAATGTTGCCAGCAATTCAAGCAGGGACCAGATTTGGCGAGCATTTAGGAATTTTGGAGGACCATTTAATGCCTCTAGCCAGCTATCATGTTGCGTGAAAACCCTTCGTGACATGCAGGGCCATCCATTTTATTTTATCAATTTCAATAATTTTAAATGGTTTAACAGATGTTTCTCCAGACCACCTATTAGCGATTATAGCATAAACCATGACAGATTAGCAAAGGCAATTTGGATTGAGTGAGTTTAAATATCACAGCTGGTGCTCAACACAGATATTTACTCATTTCTATACTACTAGTGACTAGTTAGCTAATTTATCAAGTTTATAGATTTGAAAACTATTCAAAACAAATTCCACTTCTGTTAGTAGATCTTGTGCACCAGTGTGGAGATGTGTTATATTCAGGAGAACGTTGTCTTGTTGTGTGCATGAACTGCAGTAATACTAGTAGTGATCTGTTTTATCTTGTTGATTATTCTTCCAAAGTGTAGCATATGTAGCTATCGATCGTAACAGTGATACAAAACGATTCTTAGTTTTGTCCAATATAACGTATGATCAGATAAAACTGTTGATTATGATTATAAGCGAATAAATATTTTGGATTCATTTTCTTTTTTAAATTATAAGATAATCAAACAATGGTTTGAGTTATTAGAAAGCAA